>JABYQR010000330.1:0-48119 GCA_022592445.1 Cytidiella melzeri
TCCGGCAAAATTAGTACTAGTATAGGACCCCTTTTGCACAAGTGGGGAGAGTGTTTGAAAGTTACGAGTGTAGGGGATGACTAAAAGAGTCAACTAACTCTGGGAGTAAGTGTCTTATCATTTCTCTGCTCTCTAGGAGCGGTATATATACATGTCTGTAACTAGATAACTAATGCTACAGTAATGTCATATGAGTAAGGATTGGTAAGGATTGGTAATCCTATGAGTAAGGATTGGTAATGCACAGTCCTGCTTGCTAATACTACTGAATAGAGAATGTAAGCGATGACTGAGCATCCTACATAACTGAATGGTGCTGACTGAGCCTTTAGTAAGCTCAATACATTTGGTATATGAAATATGAGTCATGCAGAAGCCTCATGGGACTTTTGTTATTCAGTCATGGAAACTACTGGAACACGATGCCATAAGGTGCAAGTATTGCATTGTGTGTGGCCATATGATGATGGTATCACATGCTATGTACTATCTGACCTTATCTATCTACATATCTAATCTACATTGTCCATAGATCTGATGTCCGATAATCAGCGATACAATATTGCTTTAACACTCCCACTAGATGCCAACATCATTTTGCTTTGAGCTACTTTGAATGACAGCATCTCGTTAGGGTGCAGTGAAGTTCACTAGTCCAAGACTCCCACTGAATTTGGACTGTTTCTGAAATGCCAATGACTTGGTCATAATAACAGCAACTTGGTCTTCAGTTGGGATGGTATAGAGTTTTGCCTCTTTGTCGTCATTTATGAACTCGCGAACATAGTGGTAACGGATGTCAATGTGCTTTGAAAGAGCTTTGATCTTTGGATTCTTTGTGAAGAAGATGGTACCATGGATGTCGCAATAGATTGTAGTGGGACCTTTTGGTGACAAATCCAGTTTGGTAAGCATAGTACGTATCCAAGCACACTGCCTCGCTGTGTCGCATAATGCCATGTACTCTGCTTCCATTGAAGAGAGTGCTACAGTCTTTTGTTTCCTCGAGACCCATGATACTGCGCCTTTGGCCAGAAGGAATGCATAGCCAGTAGTGGAATGTCTATCGTCTTTGTTCTCAGCCCAGTCTGCGTCTGAGTACCCAACTAGTCCAGATTGGCTGCGTCCATCATACTTGATAGCATATGACTGAGTACCAAGTAAATAACGGAGTATGTACTTCGCAGCATTCATATGGATCTGAGTGGGATTCAACATATACTGAGAAAGACGTATGACAGCATATGAAATGTTGTGACGAGTGCCGATCATAACATATATGAGTGTACCAATCAAGGCCTGATACAAACTCCTAAGCTCGTTGAGACACTAACATACCCCCCGGCCACAAAGGGACCGGGCACAAACACACCTGACCTCACGAGGGGCGATTACATGTGTAAGTAGGGGTTAAGGGTATGCGTGAATGTAGGTTGCGAGTGGGTCCAAGAGTCCTAGGCTGCACCTAGACTCGGGCGAGCGGTGATGCATTTGCAGGGCTCGGAGTGCCAGGCCAAAAGCGCTGTGGTTTGTTTGGGTAGCTGGGAAAAGTTCCGGGTAGAAAGGTGTAAAGTAAAACCAAGCAAGGCAATGCAATGCAAAGAGGCAATAGAACTTAAGTGTTGCAAAAGAAAGTGGTATAAAAGTGATAGAGCTAGGGGCAACACAGTGGTGAAGAAAGGGGAGCAATTGGCATGCGATACACAAGAGGGGGGAGAGGAAGTGGTGTGGTAAAGTGCGAGAGAAAGGACTGCGCTGGCTCATTGCAAGAGGATAACGCAAAACGCCATGGCAAACACAGTAGGAAACGCAATGGGATCACAGAATAAACGCAGTCTCAAACTCAGTAGCCTTGAGAAAGAGAAGGGGCGGCTGTAAAAGGGGGTCGCAGTGAAGGAGAGCGCAGTAAGACTCAGTAGCCTTGAGAAGGAGAAGGGGCGGCTGTAAAAGGGGGTCGCAGTGAAGGAGAACGCAGTAAGACTCAGTAGCCTTGAGAAGGAGAAGGGGCGGCTGTAAAAGGGGGTCGCAGTGAAGGAGAAACGCAGCGCAGTAAGTAACGCAGTGAAATAAACGCAGTAGGAACACAAAAGGGGGTCGCAATGAAGGAGAAAGTGATGCAGGGTGAGAGATATGCACTGCGGAGTTGCCCAAGAAGCAAGGGAAAAGTGGCAGGGGCAACTTTGAGGGCAAAACCGCGGGGGTGTCGTATTCTGGGCTAAGCAAAGTACAGACACAGCGTATATAAGTAAAAGGCAATAGGGGCTATAGCAAATTGAAGCCATGCGAGAGCAAGGCAAGGAAAGGGGCATTGCGCGATGAAACGAGGGACAAACGCGAAACATGTTACAGGAGCGATGGGGCACTGCCTTTAGCCGCTCTGCAAAGAGAACAGGCTGCGGAATCCGAGGGAGTGGAAAAGGGGGCCGGGGGGTTCCAACAGCTATGAGCTTGAGTGCGAGGGACTACAAGGATGCAATATGCGGCAAGTGAAGCCATGCAATGCAAAGCCATGCAAACCAAAGCAGAGGGAATGCAACGCGAGGCGGCGCGAGGCAAAGCAAGGCGGCACGATGCGACGCGAGGCAATGCGAAGCGAGGCAATGCAAGGCGACGCGAGGCCAAGCAAAGTGGAGGAGAAGCGAGGCAATCGCGAGGCAGCGCGAGATAACGCGAGGCGAAGCAAGGCGGCGCGACGCAACGCGAAGCAACATGCAAGGCAAGGCAAGGCAAGGCGGCGCGAGGCAAAGCGAAGCGGAGGGAATGAAATGCAATGCAATGCAAGGCAAGGCGAGGCAACGCGAGATAATGCGACGTGACGCGAGGCAACGCGAAGGGAATGCAAGGCGAGGGGACGCGAAGCGAAGGGAAGCAAAGCGACCCAATGCGAAGCAAGGCGAAATGAAGCGGTGCCAAGCAAAGCAAGGCGAAGCGATGCAATGGAAAGCAAAGCAAAGCGAGGCGATGCAATACCAGTCTTGCCAGAACCAAGGGCTGCTGCTAGTCCATGCAAATGTGCTCGCCTTTGGGCCTGTTGCACGTCCAGCGATTTCCGGGCGTATCATCGTGTTCCGCTGTATAGTCGGAATCCGCTTTACAAAGTTCTAGTCCAGATAGTAAAGGTGTACAGGCAGGATTAGCATTGATCATTTGAAAACGTTTAAGAGCATCTTCAATGTACAACCCTTGAGAAAGGTAGAGTGTACGCTCTTTACGATTTCTATGCACTTGCATGCCTAGGATCAGCTTTGCTTCTCCTAAGTCACACATCTCATATTGATTCATGAGATTAGTTTTAAGTGCTTTGATCCCAGCTTTATCGTTGCCAATAGGAAATATGTCATACACATAGAGGATAAGCATCAAAGTCCCCCCTTGTTGGTGATATATGTATACACCAGCATCGGACTCAATACGTTCAAAGCCTAAAGCCACAAGCGTATTGTGTATTTTAATATTCCAAGTTCGTGAAGCTTGTTTAAGTCCATAAATGGCTTTCTCAAGCAAACAAACATGGTTCTCTTTTCCCTTCTCTACAAAACATTCTGGTTGCTCCATATAGATTTCCTCATCCAGTTTGCCGTACAGGAATGCTGTTTTTACGTCCAGTGCCTCGATTTCCCAGTTCTCAAGTGCAGCTATAGCTAGTAGCGTGCAGATGGACTCAAAACGTGCGACTGGTGAGAAGGTTTCTTGATAATCGATTCCTTCAACTTGTGTGAAGCCTTTTGCTACAAGACGTGCTTTGTAACAACCGTCAGATTTGACTGCAAAGACCCATTTGCATTTGACTATTTTTCGTGAGGGGCCTGGCCGTTTAACAAGCTTCCAAGTGCCATTCTTCATTTGAGAGGCAATTTTGTCTTGTGCAGCAGCGTACCATAAATCTCTATTGTCACTTTTCATCGCTTGTTTCCAAGTCTGAGGAAATTTGTTCATTGTGAACACCGTGACATATGATGAGAATATATTTTCTAGAGATTCAGATCCACCAGGCTAACCCTAAACTTGGTCCTCGGCAACTCAGCCCGTACAAGGTCATCAAACACATAGGCGATCTCAACTACAAACTCGATCTACCTAGCTATCTCTGACTCCACCCCGTCTTCCACATCAACCGTCTAAGTCCCTGGCACAACAACGGCAAAAATGTACCTCCACCTCCTGATCCTATCGTAATAGAAGGAGAAGAACAGTACGTCGTTGAGAAGGTGCTAGACAGCAGGCTACACGGATGTTGGAAGAAATTGCAATTCCTTGTCAAATGGGAAGTGTATTCAGACGGACACAACAGCTGGGAACCGGTTAAAAACCTCGGGAATAGTCAAGAAGCAATTGACAACTTCTACAAAGAAAACCCCGGAGTGCCCCGGGTCATCAAAGCTTTACTCTTCGCGGATCTCCGCTCAATGTTTCGGGAATTCAATACCCAGACCGACCCTGCTTTCCTTCGCACAATCTATCCATCTACATACAATCTTAGCTGGGATGAAGGTAAACACATCGGTCTGGATATCTCAAGAACATCACACTGCCGGGTAACATCGAGTCAACAACACCAGAAGGGGAGAAGCTTTCTAGCATCCTTCTGACTAGACAATCGGGGCAATTCTGCTGAATCCCTGTAGACGGGTAGAAGACCTCTATCACCACAGCACAGTCATGCTTCGCGAGGATGCTTGATTTTAGGAGGGGGGTAATGTCGTGGATGGCCCGACTAGCCCTTATTTTTCGCAATTTACCTCTTGTTTTTATCTGTAAAACTCCGGGCTGCAACCCAGTTGCAACCTTCTCTGCACAAACTCCTTTGCACGTCTATTAAGCGCCTGTATCACGTGGCTTAGACGCTCCACACGGTCACATTACTTGCTACTACGTCACACTAGCATGTGACTTAGCTTATGTAACACCACATGGCTCCAACCACATGGCTCAGCCCATAGCTAGGGTTTGACGTCATAGATACCGTTCACATGGACTTCTTTTGTTCCTTCCCTATTGTTCTCTTTATGGAAGGATGTTCTCACAGGTGTGGGAATGGAATACAATAGTTGGTCTCCTTTTAGATAGATTCTCTCACGAGTAGAGTTCTTGGCAAGGTCTAGACAATAGCTATTGTTCTCCTTTAGGTAGTTCTTTTGTTCTTCATTCACATGGCTTCTTGCAAAGCCTGCCCTTAACATGGTCTGTGCGCAGGTCCCTGAAGTCTATATAAGCAGCTGCATGTACGCTCCTAGCCCCCCATCTTAACCTCTTGGTCTTTACTGGGCTAGATTTCTGAATAAGTTTGATAGCTGGTGAACGCATTGTGCTTCACGCCTGCCACCACCTCCCCGTTGTCTTCCACATCGTGTCCCTGTTTGTCACATTGAGCCCTGTCTCCGTGACATTTCCAAGTCTGAGGAAATTTGTTCATTCCGAACACCGTGACATATGATGACAATATATGTTCTAGAGATTCAGATTGATCCTCCGATTGACTTGGCAGATCAGATGGGAGATCTGTTATGAACGGTCTTCACACCCTATTATTTTTCTTTACTTCTTCGACTATCTTGATAACTAGCTATCTTCTTTACCATTGCCTTGACGATCCAACTCGTCCTTCCTCCATCATCCCCTGACCCACCTCGCCTCCGTTCAACACGGACTATTATGTCATCAGTTGTGTCCTTATGTCCATTCAAACCTCGGACTTAACTCCGATTGGTTACCGTTGCCTTGGTGCAACTCTCGGCCTTTCCATACCTCCGTTACCACTCCATCGGGTCCAACCCCGTCTATCCCCTGTTTCGGATCCAACTCCGTCTATCCCCTGTTTCGGATCCAACTCCGTCTATCCCCTGTTTCGGGTTCAACCCCTTCTCTATTGATCTCTGCCTCATGTTTCATCTTCCTATTGTTCCTTGTTTTCGCACCTTGACGGTCTTTTCTCTCATTGGCTTTCCAGAGCAGTGGCTGTTCTCTGTGTATTGTTCTTCCTTTCTGTTTCTCCGATTCGTTACCACTACCTCGGACTGGTCCAAAAGTAGTTAGGTCAACATGTATAAATAGCCGCTAGACATGGGGCTAGAACCTCAGTCTATCCACTTCGTATCAATATTTCTTCTATCGAACCATCATCTGTCTGCCACTGTGCTTGACAGCGACTGCGCGGCCTAGACCATCATTAGACCTTGAGTGTAGCTACACCAAGGGGTTCTGACTTGACAACTTGTCTCTTGACGATAGTCGGTCTTAACAAGATCAATGTTTGATTCCTCCGGTGTCAAAGGTAATCTAGAAGATCCAGGTACTGGATTAGACACTGTACGTCTTACTGGTCCAGGTACTGCTGGCTTTGTTGATTCTCTCCATTTAGCCGTTTGCTCCTTTTGTTGCTTTTCAATACTCTTATCGCGTGCAACTGCCTGTTCATTATGCTTCACTTCGCCGACTGGATTAAAGCCAACCAAAGGATTCTTTCCAGCAGTTGATCTCTTTGGCCGAGACGGTGGTGGCTGCTGTACTGGTTGACATGCGTTCGAACGTAAAGGCTGAGGCAGTGCTTGCTGCGGTCTACTGACTGGTGTGCCGCGGGTATTACAACTGGGTGCTCTCGGCTGAGGTACAGGCTGCTGAGGAGGATTCTGCGGTTCTTGTTGTCTTGGATGATTATCATCTCTATCATCAAGCTCATTTTAACCAGCATCATTGTCCTCATCAAAAAAAGGTAAATCAATATCATGTAGAGGTTGTGAATTATTGTTGGATTGGGGTTGTTTGGAAAGAGAAGTATCAAGATTGGTACGATATGGGAAAGTATTCTTGTCAAATTTTACGTTGGTCGCTAAGACTATCCGTTGTTTATCCCAGAACTGGTAACCCTTAAGACCAGGTTCATATCCAACGAATATCATAGGAGCTGCCTTGGCAGACAGCTTGTTCTGACGACGTTCCTTGTGTATAAAGATGTATGCGCGACATCCAAATACACGAAGGCGAGAAATATCAGGTTTTTCACCCAGAAATGTCTCAATAGGTGTGTGCCAATTAAGACGCTGACTTGGTAAGCGGTTATAAATGTATATGGCAGCCTCGCATGACAGCTTCCAAAAGCCGTTGGAAAGACCAGCATGGTGACGCATGGCTTCTACTTTATTAACAATTGTCCGCTGCCATTGTTCCGCTCTACCATTCTGCTGATGTGAATAAGGTCTGGATGTCTGACGTTCTATACCATACTGATGTAGGTATTTAGTGAACTCATCATTCAAGAACTCTGTACCTCCATCACCGTGAAACTTCTTCATCTTTCGACCAGTCTGGTTTTCTGCCCATGTTTTCCATCTCTTGAACTCGGACAATGCTTGGTTTTTATGCTTGAGGTAACATTTTTCCCCCATACCAGTAGCATCGTCTAAGAGAGTCATGGCATACTTATAACCATCAATCAAAAGCGAAGGAAATTCAACTAAGTCCGAGTGAACCAGTTCTGATGGCTCCTTGGCTCATGATAAAGAGGGTGGTTTTGGAAGTTGCTTTCCTCGAGCAAGTTCACATCCGTGATATGGAGCAGTTGAGGATGGAACAGAGATACGCTCAGGTAATCCCTTAGTCCCTTTGTGAAGATTCTCAACAATGCGCTTCCACGGATGTCCTAGCCTATTATGCCACAACAGGTAATTATCAGAAGTCTTTATGGCTGCTACTGTCTCTTGTCGTTTTACTATGCACGCATTTATGTGGTACATGCCTGCATTGTCACAGTTTCCATACAGGAAATCTTTGCCCTTGTTTTGTATAGTCCAGCCTTTTGCTGTGATCTGACTTGTATAGCCATTGGCCAAAGCCTTACAAGGTGCAAAGAATTGAGTAACTGCGTCTGGGATATAAAGAACATTTTGAAGGGTGGCACGGCTTACTACACCATTTTTGAGCGTTGAGTCAATAATCACAGTCCCCCTTCCCAATATCTGAAGTGACATTTTCCTTCCTGCAACCAAACAGAATCCGGGTTTAACTGCAGCGGAATATTGTACAAAATCAGAATATTGGTTAGTGATATGGCTACTTGCGCCACTGTCAATAAGCCATTGGACAGTATCACGCTTGTGCGAGGAATAGAGTGAACCAGTGATCATTTCGAAAGACTCATTCTCGAATACAGGCATAGTTTCTACGTTAACACTTTGAACTCGTGCTTTTCCTTTTCCCTTCTGATCCTTTTTCCCATTCTTGTTATCCTGTTTCTTCTTGTTCTGCTGCTGATTGTTCTGCGCTCCAGACGACTTGTTCTTCCGAGTATTGTTGGTGGACAGTTTAGTGTCCCAGTGTTCCTCGGTAGAATGATTGGTCTTGCCACATCTGTCACACCTCTTTGAACCTTTATTGAATCGCTTGACCTGAGTTATCCTTGAAGCAGAGGTGCCTACTTCGTTAGAAAGATGCCTAGTTTCCTCGGCTTCAATCTTGGGAATGATGTCACTCAGCAGAGAAGGGAAATGCGGGAGTTGTTCCATCAGCCAGCGTCGGTTGTCACGTGAAGAATGTCTGAAAGGCGCGAGTTACCATAATGGGATGGAAAATTGCAGCCACTAGCGGCGATCATAATAGTAATACTATTAGTTTGTAATATATAGAGTCAATGACATTCACTTGCTCCAGATAGACACACCATTGAGATACTCAATACCCTTGACAAGCCTAATCTATAACCACTCCTTTGAGATAACAGTATTTGATGCCTTCCTGGCCCCAAGAGATGAGCGAGAGTCTCTCATAGTGTACTTGCATGATGAGAATAGCCTCTTGTCTGAGACACTGACACCAGGAATTGCAAGAATGTCTCGTGCAATGTGAGAGAGGGTGGGAAAGACCTGTGCATGACTCTACATAGGCAAGTTGGTTAGCAAGGACCAAAATTTTGTCTTGAATGTGGTACATACCTTCCATCAAGTGAGTACATCCTCATCATCCTGAGGAGAATGTGCACCACTAAGGTAAAGCTCTATCTCAGTCTCCTGATGAGCAGCTGATGTGACTGATGCAAAGGCTATTGCAGATGTCAAAATTGACTTATTGGCTAGCTGTGCAGATGTGGGTGTGTTGGCAGACTGAAAGATTGTGGCAAGAGCAGAAGAATACTGAGTATAAACCTCTCTGAGAAGACACTCTGCTTGAGCTGCTACTGCCTGATCCCAATCTGCTGTCTCAAAATACTTCAGCCGGATAGATGGATGAAGGACTGTGGTTTCAGAGTCATGTCAATGCAGCCTGAATAGCCTAGTGTATATGCACTTACCAACAGCTAGAAGGGGGGACTTAACACAATCTGCATATGCTTATCAAGCTTTGCAAGTGCCATGGACAATGCCTTTGTCAGATTTGGAGCTGAAAAGCGTGCATGAAGACGACAACTACTGAGATGGTAATCAAGATGCTTATAGAGTGGGAGAAGTTGTGTAAATGTTGGAACTTTCTTCTGTGATAGGCTGCCTGTGAATCCTTTGAATGGCTGTTGAGGTGAGGTGAGAGACAATCAAACAACAAGTGACGATAGCTAAAGTGACTGCTAGTATTTCCACAAGATTCTCTACAAATTGCAACCCTTTGGGATCAATGTATAACTTGGCTTGCTTCCAAACAGCTGCTGCTCTTTTCTTGCCTTGTAGCCCATCAGGCAGTGTGTTAACCCAGAATGTGATAGCCTAGGGTGAATTAGTACAAAGTCAAAAATTTCTGAAGAATGCCAAGAATGCACATACATTTTGAAGAAGAATGCCCCGCTCAATCTCTGCCAGAGTTGTGCTCCACCAGATGGGCATACCACGTATAAGATTAAGATGATGATGCTCTGTGCTGCACATTTTCTGGATAATCTGGCACATTTCCTTGCGCTGTGGCTCACTTCACAGAACATCTAACACAATAGCATGGAGCTGACCACTTTGTTTGCTCAAGTAATTCAAGGAACAGGGTCTTACCTTATCAGCAACAGTTGATTTCTGTTTTGCTTTTCCTGACATCTTCTTAGTACCAGTGACTGCCTCTCTCATGTCCTCATCACTGCTGACAATTTCAGCCTCGGACAACTCTGAGTCAATATCACTCTCATTGTTATCTGGTAGCTTCTCCTGTTCAGAGACCTCGCAGTCTAACACAGTTTCTCCAGCCTCATCTTCTGCTTCATTGACAAGTTGTCGCGGAGCGACTGCTGCTATACTAATAAACCCTAAACAAGGGTGGAGAGGAGGGGGAGTGGAAGTGGAAGTGGATCTCCAACAACGACAACAAGGTCAAAGTCAATGATAAGCAGGCAAGCAGGCAAGCAGGCAAGCAGGCAAGCAGGCACAGAGGCCGGATACTAGCAGTGAAAATGACAGAGCTAATAGGGTATGATACTAAGTTACATGCAGTAACTCACCTAGCAGTGCAAATGACTAGCGTTAGCAAGGCCGGCAAGCGGCAAGTACAATTCCTGAAGATTGAATAAGATTTTACTCCTTGAGCCAGATTTGTAAGTAAACTTGGTGCTTGTAGGAGCCTGAACAAGTAATTCTGTTAGGAATAGCTTCTTCAATGATCAATGTATATTAAGTTGGTAGTTTGTCTCCACTGGAGCACACAATTATTCATAAAAGAAGAGGGACTGTGCTGTAATGTTTGAATTGCAATGATAGGTGTGAGTACAGAATCAAAACATGTTTGTAGAGCAGACCATGGAGATAAAGATTGTTTGACATGTGTCTTCTTCTTAATGGTGTTGAACTATGTTAAATAATCTGGATACAATTTTGTAAACTGCAGGAGCAGGGTTACAAGTGATTATGTTGTTGATAGCAAATTGAATAAATCATATAGCATGGAATAGTTAATTGCACCTGTGACTTTGTTTCCAAAAAGAATCTCAGTAACCAATTCTGTTCCTGGTAAAAATCTTCCCAAGCCACCTGGTCTTGAATATTGACTGTATTACGGGCATTTGTTATTGGTGACACCTTTGACAGGCAACTTGATCTGGGATAAATTGACTGTACTACAATTGATCAGTTTGGTTGCAGGGAAAGGGGCCATACATTGATAAAGGTAGTCACCAATTGATGGTAGCAAGGGGCTTCATCTATCTTGTCAGTAATTTTGTGCAGTGTTCACTGCTGATTTTAGAACATTACTTGCTTCAAGAATGAACGGCTTGAGGATGTCTCATTAAATCAATTGCTAGAAGGTGTTACATGTGTCCTGTTGATGTCTGCACTGCCTCACCCCCATTGGAACTGTCACAAGCTGTGTTCTGATTGTAACTCCTCCTTAGAAAGCAACTAATAGTTGTGAAACTTTGTGGAACAATCTGCTGCAGTGCTTGCTGCCGATGCAACCATGTCCTGTTGATGTCTGAGCTGCATCACCCCTATTGCCACAGACTGTGTTCTGATTGTAACTCCTGATTAGAGAGTAGTGTTCGTGAAACCTTGTGAACCAATCGAATGCAGTGGTTGCTGCCAATACAACCATGTACTGTTGATGTTTGAGCTGCATCACCCCTATTGGAACTGCTACAGTGGTGACTCCTGCTCTGAAAGTAGTGGTTGTGAAACTTTGTGGACCAATTGAATGCAGCGCTGGCTGCTGGTGAAACCATGTCTAGCTGATGTCTGCATTGCCTCACCCCCATCAGAGGTGCCACAGGCTATGTTCTGATTGTAACTCCTGCTTATGGAGCAACTGGTGGTTGTGAAACTGTATGGAAGAATCAAAGGCAGTGCTCTATGCTGATGTAAACACCTCCTGTTTATGTCTGAACTGCCTCAGCCCCATCAGAACTGCCACAGGCTATGTTCTGATTTCAACTCCTCCTTAGAGAGCAACTAACGGTTGTAAAACTTTGTGCAACAATCCAATGCAGTGCTTGCTGCTAATGCAACCATGTACTGTTGATGTCTGAACTGCCTCACCCCCATTGGAACTGCCACAGGCTGTGTTCTGATTGTAACTCCTGCTTTGAGACCAACTAACAGTTGTGAAACTTTATGAAACAATCAGATACAGTACTCACTACTAATGCAGCCACAAATTTACATTGTCCAAGAATGTAGGGATCGAGAATTTGTAGTCAGCTTCCAAAGTACTGGTAACTCCTGCCGAGAGCCAATACTATGTGTGGCATGTCTTCTAATTGTACTCCTTTTTCCAGAGAGCAAGCAATGTGTGTAGATTGCTGCACATGTACCTGACCAGAATTTGACATCATAGCAAGAGTGGAGTTGGAATCTGAGTTTGAGTGACCTTTTTCAGTAGACTGGCCATAACTTGCTCAATTCCACTTCAATTGACAGGATGTTGCCACAAGGTAGGGCTATCCAATTGTGTATTTTGTGTACAGATCTGTACCCTTATGCAGTCTGTAAAAATCAAAACTGCATTTTGATTGCAAAATTGATCTGATACAAAGTTTTAAATGGCTGATAACAAGGCCAGCGTGATACCATCAGCTGGATTCATTGTTTTGTTATTGACACTGTTGCTGTCTGTATTCTGCCATCAAATTCCCACACTTTGGGGGACAAAAAGGTCATATCTGAAAAGGCATCAATGTGCTGGAGCACACGGAACAATTCTTCTTCATTATTCAGGAATTGTAACTCCAATAACAAGCCAAATGTGGACATACGTGTGATCAAATGATAATGAAGGTTTGCTCTCAGCAAAGGGCCACCAAATTTCCAATGGCTATTCAGCATGAGCAAGCACAGAAAACCCAAGCAGAAATCTCCCAATCTGTCACGGAGTGGGGTGGGCAGGCAAAACGGAAAACTTTGGGGATTTTGAGCTGCAATGAACAGCCTTTAGGTGATAAGGTGAGTGTAATTGCAGCCTGAGCACTCAAAGCAGAAGGTAGAATCAGTTATCTTTTCAAGGGAGAAGCACAGTCCTCAGTCAACATGCAGCAGGGTACCTGAGGCATTGGTTCTACAGGCTCAGATGTTCCCAAGATTAGCCCTGCACTTTTTGGATGCCTACTATAAGGGCCTTGACGGAAAGCAGGCTGCGTGGCCAGTAAGAATTGTTCAGGCCATATAGTAATTCTCAGGGATGCTTTTGAACATCCTACAGCTGGCAAATATAACTTAAAATTCTTTCTCATATTCTATAAGGTACAGAATAATGAATACGTAAACTCTTTCAAGTAAGTGAGCACAAGTAGGAGACAAAGAGGCTTATACGAGAGGTGCACATGATAATCACATGATATGTCACAGTGTGATGATAGTAGTGGAAACAGTCCTGGGCCTATCTTAGTTGCTTTCAAAACAGGAGTTACAATCAGCACCCAGCCTGTGGCAGTTCCAATGGGGGGTGAGGCAGTTCAGACATCAAGAGGACACATCTAATACGTTTTGAGAGTTCATCTAATGAGACATGCTCAAGCCCTGTTGTGGTTGCATCAGCAATGCGCACTGCATCCAACTGTTCCACAAAGTTTCAAAACCATTAATTGCTCTCTAAGCAGGAGTAACAATCAGAACACAGCCTGTGGCAATTCCAATGGGGATGAGGCAGTTCAGACATCAACAGGACACATGTAACTAGCGTTAGCAAGGCCGTCAAGCGGCAAGTACAATTCCTGAAGATTGAATGGAGTATTACTTTTTGAGCTAGAGTTGTAAGTAAACAAGTAATTTTGTTGGGAATAGCTTTTTTGATGAGTGATGTATAGTAAGTTGGTGGTTTGTCTTCACTGGAGCACACAATTGTTCATGAAAGAAGAGGAACTGTGTTGTATTGTTAGAATTGCAACAATGGGTGTGAGTACAAAATTAAAACAAGTTTGTGGAGTAGAGCATGGGGATAAAGATTGTTTGACATGTGTCTTCTTCTTGATGGTGCTAAATTAAATAAATCAGGTAGCATGAAATAGTTAATTGCACCTGTGACTTTGTTACCAATACGAACCTCAGTAAACAACTCTGTTCCTGGTAAGAACCTTGCCAAGCCACCTGGTCATGAACATTGACTGTATTGCGAGCATTTGCTATTGGTGACGCCTTTGATAGGCAACTTGATCTGGGATAAAGTGACTGTAGTACAATTGAAACATTTGGTTGCAGGAAAAGGAGCCATACATTGATGAAGGTAGTCGCCAATGGTAGCAAGGGGCTTCATCTATCTTGTTATTGACCTTGTGCAGTGTTCACTGCTGATTCTAGAAAATTACTTGCTTTAAGAATGAAGGGCTGGAGGGTGTTTCATTAGATCAATTGCTAAAACATGTTACATGTGTCCTGTTGGTGTCTGCACTGCCTCACCCCCATCAGAGCTACCACAGGCTGTGTTCTGATCGTAACTCATGCTTATAGAGCAACTGGTGGTTGTGTAACTGTATGGAAGAATCAAAGGCACTGCTCCATGCTGATGCAACCACATCCTGTTGATGTCTGAACTGCTTCAGCCCCATTAGAGCTGCCACAGGCTATGTTCTTATTCTAACTCCTCATCGGAGAGCAACTAACAGTTCTGAAACTTTGTGCAACAATCAATGCTATGCTTGCTGCTGATGCAACCAAGTTTTGTTGATGTCTGAACTGCATCAGCCCCACTAGAACTGCCACAGGCTGTGTTCTGATTGTAACTCCTCCTTAGAGAGCAACTAATGGTTGTGAAACTTGTGTAACACTCTGATGCAGTGGTTGCTGCTGATGCAACCATGTACTATTGATGTCTGAGCTGCATCACCCCTATTGGAACTGCCATAGACTGTTTTCTGATTGTAACTCCTGCTTAAAATGTGGTGGTTGTGAAGCTTTGTGGACCAATTGAATACAGCGCTGGCTGCTGATGAAACGGCATCTAGCTGATGTCTGCGCTGCCTCACCCCCATTGGATCTGCCGCAGGCAATGTTCTGATTGTAACTCCTGCTTATAGAGCAACTGGTGGTTTTGAAACTGTAAGGAAGAATTAAAGGCAGTGCTCTATGGTGATGCAACCACGTCCTGTTGATGTCTGAACTGCATCAGCCCCACTAGAACTGCCACAGGCTGTGTTCTGATTGTAACTCCTCCTTAGAGAGCAACTAATGGTTGTGAAACTTGTGTAACACTCTGATGCAGTGGTTGCTGCTGATGCAACCATGTCCTGTTGATGTCTGAGCTGCATCACTCCTATTGGAACTGCCATGGGCCGTTTTCTGATTGTAACTCCAGCTTAGAGAGCAACCAACAGTTGTGAAACTTTGTGGAACAATCAGATGCAGTACTCACTGCTGATGCAGCCACAAATCTACCTTGTCTAAGAATGTAGGG
This sequence comes from Cytidiella melzeri, assembly GCA_022592445.1. Taxonomy (NCBI): domain Eukaryota; kingdom Fungi; phylum Basidiomycota; class Agaricomycetes; order Polyporales; family Irpicaceae; genus Cytidiella; species Cytidiella melzeri. The sequence goes on from JABYQR010000330.1 coordinate 15,277, forward strand.
CCTGAGAATGTTGTCATTGCTTCCAAAGTACTGGTAGTTTTTGCTCAGAGCCATGATGGTTATGGCATGTGTTCTAAGTGTATTTCTTGTTTAGAGAGCAGGCAATGTTTGCAGCTTGCTGTACATGTAACTGACCAGTTTCTGCTGTCATGTGGTAGCAAGAGTGGAGTTTGAAGCTGAGTATGAGTGAGTTTTTTCAGTAGACTGCCCATAAGTTACTCAATACCACTTCAATTGACAGGGTATTTGTACCCATATTCAGTCCGTCAGAATCAAAAAGTGCATTGTGATTGTAAAAGTGATCTGATACAAAGCTATCATGGGCTAATAACAAAGTCAGTGTGATGCCATCAACTGCATTTGTTGTCTCAATATTGAAACTGTTTACTGTCTGTATTCTCCCATCAAATTTTCTCACTTTGGAGGACAAGTGTGTTATATTCTCAAAAGCACCAATGTGCTGGACTACACTGGAACAATGCTTCTTCATTTCTCAGGCATTTTAATATGGCTTCACTGCTATGATTTGCTGTACAGAGTGGCAGTGCACTCATGCAAACAAGTGCCAAAACATTATAAAAAGCTACCTATGTGTGAGGCGCATACCAGTTCCATTCAACTTTTTGCTACCATTTTATACCTCAGTATTTAGCTCCCTCCTTCCCCTCACCAATACACATTCCTTGCCAAATTTAGTAAGCACCCATATCATCCACATGAGACACTCCATACATGGCCACATCACTGAGCTGCTAGGTCACACTGGTACATGACTCAGCTGGCATAAGACCCCATGGCAAGCGTCATGCGTCTCAATCCAAAGCTAGGGCTGTGACTCTGTAGCTACCACTAATGGACCCCTATCTTCTGGGCTTTGTTCTGTATATAGTTAGACTGTTCTCAATGGTGTATGACTAGAATAGGAGCACCATGCCATTTATAGCTAGCTTCAAGGTCTTGGCGTAGTCTAGACAACAGCTATTAATCTTCTTTAGGTGAATCATCTTTTCACACAGCTTGTCTCCGAGCCTGGACTACAGGTCCCTGAAGTCTATATAAGCTGCTGTATGTATGCTCTTGCCACTTAGTGTCCCTTGTTGCCGTGTTGAGCCCTTGTCTCCACAACCATTGTTTTACATTTTGCTCACCTTACATCACCCTTCCAAATCTTTACATCAGTGCTGCTACCAGGCCAGGAACTTGCATAGTACAGGCTGGTGAGCTCATTGTTGCTCTATGGTTCATGCCCAATGATCTTCATACTCAAACCATTGCTACAGCTATCTTCCTTTTGCATTACTACCATCCAAGTATCTGATTTACTGCAGGCCAAGGCTTTTGCATTGTGCAAGTTGGTGAGTACATTGTAGCTCTACAAATTGCTCACCTCAATTCATCTTACTAATGCATGCTTACAGCTATCTTACAAGCTCCCCAAATTACCTTTTCACATCCCATATTCTTGCTTGTCCTTGCAATGCATTTCTCCAATACCTTCTTGCTGTCCATTGCAATTGTCTCTGGCATATCTCATACTGTTACTGTGTCTGCCATCCCACACAGCAGTCAAGCATCTCTCAATGCGCCTTTCTCTGGTATCAACTCTAACAACTTGGGAGGATCAACAGCCTCAATTCTGATTGACAGAGGATTAGAAGATTCCTATGGAACTGTGAAGTCAGTACTCATGCTTCAGATTGAATTGTGTCTCTGACAACTTTATTTCAGTCTGATCAACACCATTGCTGTGGGTGGAAAGTACAACAAGCAAGGAGTACAGCACCAAGCACGTGACAAAACCCCAACTTCAGCACAATATGGACAAATCAAGATAGTCTTGGACGACCAAGAGCATCAGCTGTTGCATGAGATACAGAGTCGCTGGCCTACTGTCCACAATTCACTTCGCAGCACAGCACATTTCCAACAAGGACAACATGTGTCTCCTGATCAGGCTCTATGGAGACAGATGAACCGTATCCTGCATCTTGAAAATGTGATCTTGGCGTTACAGTTTGATGCACATGGGCCCACTTCTATCTTTTACATCAAACCATGCCCAAGTCCCCTTACTCTGGAAGTGATTAATCTCACAAGGACAACGATTCTACAAAAGTGGCTTGAGATTTACACGCACCCAGGATGGCGACAGCCCAGGAGACTGTAGAGTAGAGTGATTCTGAGCTTCTGAGTGTATAGAACAAGGATCAAATCCCCATTCTGCATTTTAGCTGGTCATTTCAGATGTTACAGTGAGCAATGTAGAAGCAGAATTGTTACTAGCCTTCAAAATGTTTCTGATTTAAACACAACCTTGTCTTGAAAACAATTGTTTTTCTACTTCCAACTTGCAAAGGGCCCTGGAAGATAATGTCTTCTGACTACATCATCCTGCACTCTCAGGGGATTTGTGTTTCGATAATCTGTTCAAAGTCCCACATACCTTGCAACAATCATCTTCTACCTTTCATTCCTTGTAGTTTGTGGACAACTCACTTACAGCCTCTCCAGTTAGGCAAAGTTTTTCTCAGAGTATCAAAGAGGTGTATACACTAGCGTTAGCAGTGCCGGCAAGTGGCAAGTACAATTCTTGAAGACTTCATACATTTCTCACAATATCATGGATATCAATGAATCAAAAGTAAATCTCACACAAGTATCTTAAGCATCACAACACATATCAACTGCTACAGTGCTGGTCCAACCATGTTGTTCTGAGGCCAACACGTTGCAGTTTACACCAATCATGTTACTGTCATATTCAGTACGTCTACCTGTACTTATTGTCACAGATTTTGCATTTTTTACAAGACTTGCCTTGACAGGCAATGGTATTGAGAAGATTTTGAGCGACCATCATAAGCGCACATGGTCGTGGATGGCCCAACTAGCCCTTATTTTTCGCAATTTACCTCTTGTTTTTATCTTTAAAACCTGGGGCTACAACCCAGTTGCAATCCTCTTTGCACAAACCCCTTGCACGTCTATTAAGCGCCCGTATCACGTGGCTTAGACGCTCTACATGGTCACGTTACTTGCTACTACGTCACACTGGCATGTGACTTAGCTTAAGTAAGACCACATGGCTACAAACACATGGCTCAGCCCATAGCTAGGGTTTGACGTCATAGATACCGTTCACATGGACTCCTTTTGTTCTTTCCCTATTGTTCTCTTTATGGAAGGATGTTCTCACAGGTGTGGGAATGGAATACAATAGTTGGTCTCCTTTTAGATAGATTCTCTCACGAGTAGAGTTCTTGGCAAGGTCTAGACAATAGCTATTGTTCTCCTTTAGGTAGTTTGTTTGTTCTTTGTTCACACGGCTTCTTGCAAAGCCTGCCCTGAACACGGTCTGTGCGTAGGTCCCTGAAGTCTATATATACTGCTGCATGTATGCTCCTAGCCCCCCATCTCGACCTCTTGGTCTTTACTGGGCTAGGTAAGCAAACCCCTCTGTACTACATAGCTGGTAGACAGAATACTAACTTGGTCTTTACTGGGCTAGATACTTGTATAAAGTCTGATAGCTGGTGAAAGCACTGTGCTACACACCTGCCACCACCTCCTTATTGATATCCACTTTGTGTCCCTGTTTGTCATGTCGAGCCCCGTCTCTGTGTCACACATGGGCACTTATCCCGGTGCTTGTCCTGTGCTTATCAATTGATTCACGGATGCACTGATATGCTCCTTTCCTTATTTGTGATCACATGATTGAACTCCCTGAAAACCTTGTGAAACATGCTGGAACTATGATGTCATAGTGTACAACATTCTAGCAGACAATGTCATAGTCCTTAGAATCTTCTGGAGAAGTCTAGCCTTGCCCTAGAACAAGCTAGAACAAGTCTAGCCTTGGAACTGGGTCATGGGGTCAGGTCATGGGAACAATTGCTATTGGTTGATTCTTGAAGTGGCACCACTAGGGCATAGGGCATGCTTAGTAAGGTAGATTACTTTGCTTACTCATGTAGGTACTAGGGGTCCTAGGGCAGCACCTGGGGTTTCCCCCTTCATGTACTAGCGTTAGCAAGGCCGGCAAGCGGCAAGTACAATTCCTGAAGATTGAATGAAATATCACATCTTGAGCCAGATTTGTAAGTGAACTTGGTGCTGGTAGCAGCCTGAACAACAGATTTTGTTAGGAATGGCTTCTTCAATGAGTAATGTATAGTAAGTTAGTAGTTTATCTTTACTAGAGCACACAATCATTCATGAAAGAAGAGGGACTGTGCTGTATTGTTTGAAGTGCAACAATGGGTGTGAGTACAGAATTGAAACAAGTTTGTGGAGTAGAGCATGGAGATAAAGATTGTTTGACATGCGTCTTCTTCTTAATGGTGTTGAACTATGTTGAATAATCTAGATACAATTTGGTAAACTGCAGGAGCAGAGCTACAAGTGATTTTCTTATTGATAGCAAATTGAATAAATCATATAGCATGAAATAGTTAATTCCACCTGTGACTTTGTTATCACAAAGAACCTTAGTAAACAATTCTGTTCCTGGTAAGGACCTTGCCAAGCCATCTGGTCATCAATATTGACTGTATTACAGGCATTTGCTATTGGTGACACCATTGATAGGCAACTTGATCTGGGATAAAGTGACTGTACTACAATTGATAAGTTTGGTTGCAGGAAAAGGAGCCATACATTGATGAAGGTAGTCGCCAATGGTAGCAAGGGGCTTCATCTATCTTGTCATTAACCTTGTGCAGTGTTCACTGCTGATTTTAGAGAATTACTTGCTTTAAGAATGAAGGGCTGGAGGGTGTCTCATTGGATCAATCATTAGAACATGTTACATGTGTCCTGTTGATGTCTGAACTGCCTCACCCCCAATGAAATTGCCACAGGCTGTGTTCTGATTGTGACTCCGGCCTAGAGAGCAACTAGTGGTTGTGAAACTCTGTGGAACAATCAAATGCAGTGCTTGATGCTGATGCAACCATGTCCAGCTGATGTCTGAACTGCCTCAGCCCCACTAGCACTGCCACAGGCTGTGTTCTGATTGTAACTCCTTCTTAGAGAGCAATTGATGGTTGTGAAACTTTGTGGAACAATCTGATGCAGTGCTTGCTGCAGATGCAACAATGTCCTGGTAATGTTTTAGCTGCATCACCCCCATTGGAACTGCCACAGACTGTGTTCTGATTGTAACTCCTGCTTAGAGAGTAGTGGTTGCAGAACCTTCTGGACAAATTGAATGCAGTGTTTGCTGCCAATGCAACCATGTACTGTTGATGTCTGAACTGCCTCACCCCCATCGGAACTGCTACAGTTGTAATTCCGGCTTAGAAAGTAGTGGTTGTGAAAATTTGGGGACCAATTGAACGCAGCGCTGGCTGCTGATGAAACCCCGTCCAGCTGATGCCTGCACTGCCTTACCCCCATCAGAGCTGCCACAGGCTGTGTTCTGGTTGTAACTCCTGCCTATGGAGCAGTTGGTGGTTGTGAAACTGAACGGAAGAATCAAAGGCAGTGCTCTATGGTGATGCAACCGCGTCCTGCTGATGTCTGAACTGCCTCAGCCCCATTAGAACTGCCACGGGCAGTGTTCTGTTTGTAAGTCCTCCTTAGAGAGCAACCAACAGTTGTCAAACTTTGTGGAACAATCAGATGCAGCATTCACTGCTGATGCAGCCACAAATTTACAATGTCCAAGAATGTAGGGGTTGAAAATTTGTAGTTAGCTTCCAAAGTACTGGTAATTTTTGCTCAGAGCCAATACTACGTGTGGCATGTCTTCTAATTGTATTCCTTGTTTAGGGAGCAAGCATTGTCTGTAGATTACTGCACATGTACCTGAACAGAATTTGACATCATTTGCCAGCAGGAGTGGAGTTTGAATCTGAGTCTGGATCACTTTTTCAAGTAGACTGGCCATAACTTGCTCAATTCCACTTCAATTGACAGGATGTTTGTACCAGGATGTTGCCACATGATAGGGTCACCCAATGGTGTATTATATGTACAGATTTGTACCCATATGCGGTCTGTAAAAATCAAAAACTGCATTTTGATTGCAAAATTGATCTGATACAAAGTTATATAGAGCTGATAACAAGGCCAGTGTGATCCCATCAGCTGTATTCATTGTTTTGTTATTGACATTGTTTCTGTCTGTATTCTGCCATCAAATTCCCACACTTTGGGGGACAAAAAGGTCACATTTGAAAAGGCATCAATGTGCTGGAGCACACTGGAACAATTCTTCTTCATTCTTCAGGAATTGTAACAGGGTAAGAAGTCCGGCGTGGAACACGGGGTGAATCTTCCAGTCCAATGGTAATTGGAGCTTGTAGGTGATTGGGCCCAGTACTTTGGTTATTCCAAATGGTCCCTGCCATTTGGGCGCTAGTTTAGCTGAGGGTCTTGTGGTAGTGATGTCCTTTCCATCCAGCCAGACTTTCTGACCCACAATGTATGGCTGAAACCCTCTTTTTTGCGTGACTTGAGGACTGCTTCTGCTGCCATGCAGCTGCTGGCATGTAGTTCATCTTGTATCTGAACCATCTGATGGATTCGCTTGGTGACAGAGGGAATGTTGGACTAGTGTTAGCAAGGCCAGCCAGCAGCAAGTACAATCATTGAAGGTTGAATGAAATATCACTTTTTGAGCCAGATTTGGAAGTTACAATTCCTGAAGAATGAAGAAGAATCGTTCCAGTTTGCGCCAGCGCATTGATGCTTTTTCAGATGTGACCTTTTTGTCCCCCAAACTGTGGGAATTTGATGGGGTAATACATGCGGTAATAAATTTTGTAACAGTGTGGTGTAATGATTTGATGGTGTTTCATTTGCTTTGTTATTCACTCTACAAATGCGTGTGATGAGCTGAATCTCCCATCAAAAATCTGTTTTTGTTTTTTGTATTGAACACATGTACATGAATAGACACAAATTTTATATCATCAGATAGTCCTGCCCTTCAGCAACACACAGAGATAAAAATCTTCTTGGATGAGCCCAACGTTGGGGATATACAGTCAATATACTGATAAAAGTTGCTCAGACTCCGTTTGGAACCCCGCTGATCTTTTTCTTGCAGGTTATCAGATGATTTTTGGCTATCCGGTTTGTACCAATCACATAGTTTGCAAGCGGCTGCCGCTGCATCGGGCCAATTTCCCCTCTTACTGACGGCAAAACCTGTAATAGTCAGCGGGTGAAGCTCTGCCAACTTCACCCCAGAGATAAACCTGATTTAGAGAATTCAGACCTGCCAAATGTTCCAACCCTGTGAAATGTGCATTTGTCAACCACTCTGCAATTTCAAGTACACTTGGTTGGCTTGCAGGCTATCTTCTTGTGTTGCATGCATGACTCAGTGGTTAATTACTCAGTGGCTGTATTTTTGACACATCTAGATGGCTGACCTAGAAAGTCTTCGCATTTGCAGTGAAACACATGCTATAGCCAGCAATGTATGTGCAGTTGTGGTAAATTCTACTTCATTTTGGTCTAAAGCATAGTATTTGGATGCTAGTTTGTAATCTGCTGTGTACAGTTATGAACAACAGTATCTATGTGTATTCTGTTAATTATCTCTAAATACAGCATCTGCTGAGAAGGTCTCAATATTAGTGAGGAAAGCATTTGCAGCTGATTTAGTTTGTTGCAGCCGTGACTTCCATTCACGGTTGGACACCAGGGTTACTGTTCCTTCAACAATGTCCTTTAATCGTTTCTGAAACCAGTCCTCTGCCTCCTCAGACGCACCAAGTATGTCCCCAATTATGCAACTGACACGGTGCTCCAACGTTGTGACTTCGTAATTTGATCGACTTCTGCACCTCGTGAGTTTGTATGGGTTCGTGGTTTTGAGGTCATACGATATTGCCAACAACAGGGTAAACTACCCCGTCGTTGAGATACGGTGAGAGAGGTGGTGAAGGTGGGCGAGTCTTGTCCCTGGTAATCTAATGCAACGCCACACACTGATTGTGCACACACCTTCTTCGCACTGCATGCAAATGCTCAGCACTTGTTGATATATCGAACGGCAAACGGTCCACTCACCTTGATGCAAGCAGTACAAGCCTTTATAACGAAGATTGCTGGCCAATTCCCTTAGATGCTGTGGTCTGCGTGAGTGTTTGTTATGTGAGTACACTTTGTAAGTCAGACACACCAAGTAAGCCCAACACGGTCCTCCAACATTGTGACTTCGTAATTCGATCAACTTCTGCACCTTGTGATTTGTCTGGGTTTGCGGTGTCGAGGTCGTACGATATCACCAACAACAGGGTAAACTACCCTGTCGTTGAGATATGGTGAAAGAGGTGGCGAAGTCAGGCGAGGAGAAGTTCACAGTGAGATACCGCAAGTCAATCAGCATGCTGATCCGATTGCTTAAAAGGTCGGCCCGCGCTTGCAGTCCGGTGTTAAGGTTAGGCGCCATCAGTCGACTCCTGGTTCTTGCGTGCTCTCTCCCCCTCCAGCACCCAAATTCTGGCCCAGGCTTGCGGTCCGGTGTTAAGGGTAGGCGCCATCAGTGAAGCTTCAACTTGTTGTTCTTGCCCTCTCACTCGCTCTCTCCAGCCCCTGCATTCTTGGTCTTGGTCTTGCTCTCTCTCTCTCGCTCTCCCACCTCTCCACGGTTTATGTTGCACGAGAGGGTAGTGTACCCTCTTGTGTAATGTACCACGTTCATCCTTTTCTGTCTCACCCTCTCTTCTGTGTGCACCTCAACACAGATGAACTGCGCGACAAATTCCTCACCACTCACATTCCCTCTCAGCCGCTCACTGCACGCTAATATCACCTACAACGACAAATTTGCCGCTATCTTCTCTGCCATTGGCCTGTTCTGCCAACCACAATCGCTCGATCTGATGAAACCCGATCCGAGCATGACGTGGGAGCGAGTACAATTGTGTCGTTCTCGAGTTGTATTGTTCTAGAGTGCGGTTGGCATGCACAGCGTGTGCCGGAGTCTTGGGGTTGAGGAAGAAGACTACAGAGGGAAAAGGTGCATGTTGTTTTGCAAGACAACATACAGCTGATGGCGATTTGCTATGAGGTCAACAACGGAGTGTGCACTCTCGACGTGTCCGTCATCAGCCAGTCTTTTGTGAGGCAGGATGGAGCTGGAGAGTTTGGAAAATGACTTGCGGGCGTTTCCGGCAGAGTGCTGCACTTGTAGAGTATGCGAGTTGTGTTTATAAACCAGCAATCAAGTTACTCTGGCTGCAAAACGTAGTCGTACGTACCCTTGCGATTGGTTTGATATATATATATATATCATCCAGTTTTCCCTCTACGCTACAAATTTGTTGCTTGATATCAATACAATCTCCATTCATCCCATTACCCGAGACATTGTCATCAGGCTGCAATTAGCCGTCCTCCAATTGAGAGTCTTGCTCACGCCTGAGGGTGTGTCAAACCTGCAAGCATGTTGATCTATGTCGACGTCGGTGATTACTTCTCCAGGTGGCCGCACACCATTCACTGACTTACCTAGCAGCCCCTTTGTCCCTGTCCTCGTCTCGAGGTGCACCAATTTCTTCAACCTCCTCTGACTCTTTGTTTCCCTCCTCACCATCGCCGTCAATCTTGTTTTGCTTGACTTCCTCCTCAATTCCTTGCGTTTCCGGAAATGGATCCATTGCAATGTCGGCGAGGGCGACTAGTAGATGGGTGGTGCTGCAAAGAGCAGCTAAGCGCGGTAAGTTGGTATATCCTCATGCGCCACAAAGCGTAACTCGGTGCTAACAGGCAAGAACTTACGTCCTCTTTTGAACAAGACGCGCGTTTCTTGTTCAAAAGAGGATGTAAGCTCTTGCCTGTCAGCACCAAGTTACGCTTTGTAGCGCATGAGGACATTGCTCCCTCTGTGTTCCTCCCGCCTCTCACCTCCATACGCTTGACCGCTCTCACCCCTATATTGTTGCACACATCAATCCTCAAGGTCGGCTTTGCACTTGGTCTTGAAATGACAGAACCGGTGAGTACATGTTCGTTCCTATTGTTCTATACACGCAGGGGTATTTGTTCGTACAATGCGGCATTTGGTTTTTTTTATAAGTTCACTTTGACTTCACATGTGGTGGACCGACCCCCTTCACACTTCCCTTCCCTGTCCTCGGCGCTCTTGCTCTTGCCCCCAACCGCCATCCTCTCTCTCTCCCCCCGCTGCTCAGATACCCAGCACATACACAAACATCATGGTAACAACCTCACACACGGTCTCAAGTACCTCCTTGACGCCATGGTCGACATGAACTTGGAAGTTTCGGACAACAACCTGCAGTACATTGAGTTGATCGAGGAGGCGCAGGATATTCGAGACGGACAGCCGTTCCCAGAGGAGTACCTAGAACCTCGACGGCGGGTGTGGGAAGACCCAAGCATGCAAAAGTGCTGGGAACGAGGGAACGAGGCCGCTTTTCCAGACAAGTATGTATCATATCGTGCCTCTATGCTGGCGAGTACATGTATTGACGTTGTTTCTTTCATAGCTTGAGCTATTCTTTTGGTGATCTCGATTGACTGTTCGATCAGCTCTATGTGCCGATCGAGCAAGATATTGTCCACACCCGTGCACGGACAATAGGCATCACAGAGACGGTCTTCAACTTACGAGAAAACGAGATGCTCATGGTCGACGTTGGCGGGCAGAAGAGTGAGCGGCGGAAGTGGATCCACTGCTTCCAGGATGTGACGAGTATTCTGTTTTTGGTCAGCTTGAGCAGGTACGATCAATGTCTGATTGAGGACAAGGACGCGGTGAGTGCCCGAACTTGTTCGGCTCGTCTTGCCGTCAGCTGATTAATCGGTACCTACAGAACCAAATGCAAGACACAATGACCATCTGGGACTCAATATGCCATTCACAGTGGTTTAAACAGACATCGATTGTATTTATATTCCGTGCATTCCTGACTATTAGGTTGCTGAACTGTTTGCTTCTTCAACAGATTTTGTTCCTCAATAAGGACGATCTGTTCCAGAAAAAAATACCACATTCCGACATCAAGAACTTCTTCCCTGTACGTCGCAGACGTGGGGAGGCATGCGCTCCTGGGAGACAGAGTGACTGACTCGTGTGTGCTCTTCACAGGACTTTGACGGTAAGGCAAATGACATTTGCACTGGTTGTGATTACTTTAGGAAACATTTCGCAAGACTTGTGCAAAAAGCAAATCAGAAGGAGCGTGAGATATACATTCAGTGCGTCTGTTCTCTGACCTGAGGTGTCCAATGTTCCGCGACCGCCGCTCATATCAATGGCTGCGGTCCGCTCTACTGACATATTCTTCCAAAGCATCACCACCGCCACAGACACTGCCATGCTTTGAGTGGTCATGGCTGCAGTTGAAGGTATGTGTGAATCAGAGATGCCCTGTCTGACGAAATTTGACCATGTTTCATCCACAGAGTGAGTCTTTCCATTTCTTTTGCCCCGCTTCCACCCCATTGGTTTTCGTCTTGCTTGTGCCGCAACACCCCACACTCAACATTTGCAATTCTGTCACATCCTCAACCCTCAGCATTGTCCTTTGTCAAAGTCTCGAGGATGCCGCTTTGATATAGTGTTATATCATTCCGGGCTACGGTCAGCACGAAGGCCATTCAACTCAGCAATCCTTGGTCGTACATTATTACATATATGCATTGTTGCGTCACCTTCATTTCTTCTTCGCATTCGCTGTCGCAGGTTTATCATTCTTTTGAACCTTATGGAATTACTGTTCGTGTAATCATTTTTTCTTTCCTCTCATTCTTATCATCTTGCACTCTCGGTTGGTGTAATTGTTTGATCATGCGAAACTCATTGTCTCTTTTCGTGACGCGCCGCCTCCGCCTCCTCACCCTCACCCCTGCCGATTCCTGGCATCAATGCAATGTTTAAAAAACCCCAACTCCCGATCCTCGCACAAAAAAAACTCTAATCCCAAACTGTTGCCATCTGATCTCCAGTACCCTCATTAGTAAAAATGTAAGTCACAGGCCATATACACGTCCGAGAACCTTGGCGCGATTTTGTGAGGAGGTTTTCAGGGCTTTTCTTGTTTTCTTTTGTCACAAGATCTACATACAACGTGCTGACTACTTTATTGTTCCCCCTGTTTTATATCTTATCCAGATTCGCGAGGTCATGCTGTGACGCAAGGCGGGTGCTGTGTTGCCTGACAGACCCAAAACGACCCAGTTTTGGGAGCCCAACAGTGAAGCACCGACGCTGTGTGTTATCGCCCGTACCGGCTCCAAGAGGTAACTATGGTCAAGCGACCCGCTCGTCCTCCACCCCCAAGACCCGAAAACAAAAACGAACAACATACCCATGGACCTCGTCGCTTGCTGTGTCTGCCATGTAATCCTCTCTGTCTTTGTTACTGATCCCTGTTGTTGTCTTACCGTCCACGCCACCTACCCACATCCCGCATCTCGTCACTTGTGCCTCTTCTGTTTTGATTTTATTTCTCGCTCGCTCATCGTTTGTAGAAAACCTCAGCTGAGGTTGTACGAGCTATAATCTCCCTCTCCTGTCTCTCTCTCGTCAAACGAACTCCTTTGTTTTTTTCACGGATTAAACCCACTCACTGACGCTTTTTTCTTTATGTCCTTGCGCTCCCTGGATTTATTGTTTGTTTTATGTATGCATCTGGTGTTGTAGCATCAGCGGTAGAGCGGATTCAACCGTCTCGTGCATAACTCGTTAACGCACATCCCACAGATTCACCACCTCCAGGCAAAATTGTCTCTTCGACTTCAGACACGTTTGACGTGTTATACCCATAATATATACCTATCTCTCACCTGTCGTGCATACTACCTTATATTATTGGCAGTCAGCCTAGCAAGTCGCTTTGCCACGGCGTTCCACAGAGCCCTCAGGCTCCCAGAAGATGACTAGCGTGTATTTGGGTGGTAAGCGGGTTCTTCCAACGAGTACGCCATACCATTAACAAGTATTTAGGTGTTCCTGCCGGCATATCTGAAAGAGAGCTGCGCGGTGTGAGTTTGAGTCGCTTTCGTGCTTACTGTACCTTGACCTGCATCCTGTCCAGCACCTCGAGATTTACGGACGCGTCAATGCGCTCAGTATGCAGAAAGGTGCCGTTGTAGATGTGTTTCTAGGTTCCATCACTCCTTTACTTATTTGAGCATGTTCCTGCTATACACCTGCAGGTTACGCCTTCGTTGAGTACAACTCTGAAGTGGTAAGTGGCTCTTGGCATTGCATATATGCGCTCTTACTGATGTATTCCGCCTTCTAGGATGCGAAGGTGATTGCCTCTCTCCCACGAGATACCAATAAAAGCATCTCACATCATGTAGGACGTTGTAGCAAATTTTGCAAATAAGCCACTCATGGGTTACGGTATGCTCGTCGAGCTATATCTCACTTGTCTTGGCGATAGACATTGCATCACCAGATATCAAAGTACAACTCTCTAAGAAACCTCGCCGCCAAACCATCCCAGCCTCAACCCCTAGCCCCAAGGCAGACCAGTAAGATCATCTGCATTTTGTCCTATACTAATAGCCCTCACAATATATCTACTACCCAGTAATCCGGGGAGGTCAGAAAATTCCCGTGTGAGGTACCCAGTAGTGATCTATAACCTCGACCCTCGGACCTGCTGGCAGGTCTGTCATGCTGAGGCAGAACACTTATTGCACATGACTGAGAAGCCCTCTTTCACAGGAATTGAAGGACTTCGGACGACTTGCTGGTGGAAAAGTAGTGTTTTGTGATATAGACCAGAAGGATCTGACTCGCGGGTGAGTGATCATTCCGCTTCTATTTACTTTCCTAGTGACAACCAGTCCGTAGCTATGTCGAATTTCACACCCAAGAGGACGCTGATAGGCTGGTTTTGGAAGGAGAGGGCAAAGAGCTACTAGGACGTCAAGTTTCCCTGTCTCCCCGTGGTCGTCAGATACTTAAGCTGGAGCACGGCCCGCGTTCTCGATCTCCCACATCAAGGCTTGGACAACGGTATTCGTTGACCTCAGGCTCGATATACTCCTTCAGTGGACGTTTATGATCTCAATCCTGCTCCCCTATACCACCCCGCCGTCATGGCTTTGATTATGCTCCTCGCAGCCCGAGTTGCTCAGCTATGCTTCTCCCTTCCACCAGCCGCTACGACGACGAACAACAGTACCGTGATAGCGACTGGTGCGGCTATCCTCAGGCTCGTGAATCATACTATCGGTCTCCACCATGTGTACTTGAGCGTGAGCACCCAGGACAGGATCATGTCGTGAGAGCTGGAGGTGCAAGGCTCAATGCACACCATTCTCTACCGGACGCCTATATCGATGTATGTGATGAACAGCGTACACATATGGACAGGATGGAAGTGCAGTGGATGCAATATAATAGTGCACTTCCCGGCGACCCATTCTATTAGGCGCAGGCGCAATGAATTACTGTCCTGATTGCAACCCTCAAGCAAAACAGATTCTTCTCTTTTCCATGCAAATTTGTTCCCTTCCATTGCATGCCAATCTTTGCTCTCCCCATCCTACTGTATTTACTAGCCCCGGAACACGCTTTCTCTCGCTCTTCTCTGCCCATCGTCCCTTTCTGATAATTCCGCATAGCTCGTCATGTATCATTACCAGTGGATTAGATTTTCACTATAATCATCGGACCGTAGCACAGTCGCAGTATATTATACGGTTTCATCAGACAATTGAGTTACTCAGTCAAGCATCCGTTTACCATTGCACCAATGAGGACTTGACTGCAACCTGTATTGATTCCTTACTTTTTCTTCCCTTTATAGAACTCCATGAAGGCCGCTTTTTCCTCCCAGCCCATGCCCACTCGCTTCATCTTACCGAGCTGCTTGATGAGTGCAGCGCAGCACTCCGAGAGGATGTCGTCGCTCCTCATTCCAGAGGCAAAATCACTGGCCATGAACATTGCCAAGCTTGGGGATTCCGAAGGTGCGAGTAAACGGATGGACATTGTGAGCGGTACGAGTGTTAAAACTATATAATATAATATGATATGATATGTAGTTTCCCACGCCTTATTACAGGGACGCTTTAAGGTAGCAGAGTTCCCACAGTCTTGATATGGGAATTATGCAGCCATATATGGAAACTCAAGTAGTAACCATCACATTAGCTGAGATGTACAGATATGGGTTGTAGTAGTACTATACATATATGTACGCCTGTGTTCTAGTAGCATAGGAAATGACATGGAAAGCACGTAGTACAACTCCAGAGGATGCCTAAAGCATACATCTGAGGACAAGTACTAGCATGAGTCATTTACTCATTATGTACGCCTCTGGTACAAGTGCTGAGCCTAGTCACACAATGAGTCATGCACTCATAGCATGAGTCATGCATGAGTCATACACTTAGTAATACAGTAGAATAGCTGAAGTAGACATGTATAGTAGTCGCTTACATAAGTAGATACAGACATGTATATAAGCAGAGCTGCTGAAGCAGCAAGAAAAATAAGACTCATCTTCGAAGCTTAACAGCCTCTACCCCTCGCACACATATTCCACTTTGTTAACGAGGCCCGTTGTTAGCTTGAACACGTGAGCAAGTGGGTTCAAAGTAGACAAGGCAATAGAGTGTGACAGAGCTGGAGAAAGGTTGGTAGGTGAGTTGTATCTACGTTCAACAATTAGAGAGGTCTTTGTGGGGATAGAAGGATAGCAGTAACGGTGCGGCTTACCGAACGCACATGACGAAGACTTGAAACCGCTGGACTGGGACTGGAACGCCAGCAAAGACGTCTGAAAATCGGAGCAGCCCTCGACCATTGCTTGTGGTACACTCGGGGAATACGACAACAGGTCTGTCGGCCTTGCTTCGGATTTCATCAAGGGATGTGCATGTCGCATATTCATTGGGAGCCGTAGGAGTACGTCCCGTAGCTGATATCATTGATGTCATATTTATCTCCCAGAAACCGAGGATTTTGGAACACGGGGTAGATGCGCGGGTCGAGGGCGATGAGATTGCAGCGGAGCCTGTTCCTGTACGCCGACCTGGGGTCACTGCAATAGGATCCGATTGACGTGAAGCTGTGCCTTTGGTGTTGGCGGGTTCGCACACAGGAAGCACATAGATGGGGTCAAATCTGATGCGTTCATGTAAGAGTTCACCTTTCGAGAAAAAAGAGCATTGAGGGTTTACCGAAAGGCAAGCCATAGCAGCTCTATCCAAGAAGCCCAGTTGGAGACGATGATGTCTCCTGCTTTGGGCTGCCAGCTTTCAGTACCTTTGAAATTACGTCCTAGAGCATGACATGTAGAAATCAGCAGGAATCAACTGTGCAAAACAAGTTCAGTGACTTACCTTTTTTTGCGAGTGACAACCTCGACTGGCATCCACCATAGGCCCAGAAGTAGCAGGACCAGATGCGATAACAGCGCGGTAAACGCATACGACAACAATTGATGCAGTGGGGCAACTGGAACCTATTTTGAAGAGGAAGTTCAGGAGATGTGAAGAGCAGCATTGCGTGCAAAACGGACCACAACAGTCAAAATACCTTTCACTACGATTGCATAGAGTAGAGCTAGGACTGCGATACTAGCAGTCCGTATCAGCGCTGCGAGGCATCCTAGAGGCAAGAACACACTCGCGAGTGCATCGGACCCCAGCTCAGGAACTGGAGTCAAAAATGGCTGGCAGAAGCACTTGAGTCCAGCACACATGCACATCCATGTGTACCTACAAACTCACTTGGATACCCGTCCCAGGATCCTGTTAGATGACTCGGTCAGAAAATTGTGATTTGTTACATGAAGGTTAAAGAACACACCCGGAATGCAGAGAACTTTTCCATCGCTGGACGACGTAGGAATTGCGCCCAACCTTCGATACTACCTGTCAGACAAGAAGGAGGGCTCGAGGGCATATACCAGTACATCACGTTGGTCATCTCAGCGTTCTGCGACTCGTTCTCACAAGTCTAGTAAGCATGACTTCAGATAACTGCAGAACATAAAGTGCTGATTTGAGCCTAGCGGAAACGTCCTCAAACCCTCCCTTGACCTCCTGCTCTTCACCTCCCAGCTTTCACGTACGCTCGGTGTGCGCGGTACAGTCCTACCCTTTGTCAACTATCATGTAACGGCGCGCATACTCCGTGCTGTAACACCCGCGTTTGGGCGTCTGGCCGCTGTAGAAGCCAGACTGGAGGGCGAGTATCGCGCTGGGATCATCAGGAAACAAAATGAAGTCTCTGGCAGCTACAGAGCTCTCCAGAGCACTCTGTAGCAGCTGGGAGCTCGGGTAGCCTTTGCATTGTTTTCTGATGGTGGGAAGAGTAGGAAGAGATAGTGAGGAGGTCGCGTTTTACAACAGTGGATCTAGAGAGAGGGACATCCTCTGGAGAGCGTATCTGAGGCTTACAAAGCACATAAACTCAATCTACAAGGCAAAACCAAGCATTTTTTGCTTATGTCTGACAAATGCTGATGTGACTTGTTGCATATATAGATCCGGATCGCCTACAAATGGACGGAGGACTAGGTGATCAAGTACCT
Source organism: Cytidiella melzeri (assembly GCA_022592445.1). Taxonomy (NCBI): domain Eukaryota; kingdom Fungi; phylum Basidiomycota; class Agaricomycetes; order Polyporales; family Irpicaceae; genus Cytidiella; species Cytidiella melzeri. Next base: position 32,772 of record JABYQR010000330.1, read on the forward strand.
CTGGAGTGCAGCAGGCTACAGATTGATCTCCATTCCTGTGTTGCTTACCTGTAGGAATCGAAGCATGGGCGTACAAGCACCTTCTCCACATGGAGAGCGAACAAATGACGAGGTTGCAAATCGCACTGAAAGTATGTTCATTTGCAAAATAACATATCTAGCTTAGCGGTAGTTGAACTACCGCTCTTGCAGCCTACTATCATTGAGACGCCTACTTCTGTCCTTGGCGGACGCCGGTGGGCGACTGATGTACGCCTACAATAATTGCTTGAGCTTGCAGGCCTGGCAACGTGTCTGTACACCCTATTTTCAACACTTCATGGCCTCAAACCACTCCCTACCATCACCCCATTGATACAACCACCACCCATCATGACCACATCTTCAGTTTTGTCTCCCGCGACGGACCACTCAACCGACGCAGACAAAGTAGAGCACTCTCACGTCGATGTCTCCGTCCCACGAAGCATTGTGACCACCAACGTCCCGCTCATTCTTGTCCGCGACCTCTCTCTTTCTCTCAGACCCGGCGATCACCTTATGATTACCAGAAGCAATGGTGTCAGCAAAACGAGCATTGCACGGGTCATTGCCGGTTTATGGGCAGGGTGTTCCTACACCTCCAAACTTGCATCCTCCTCCTCCTCGGTCTCCCGCCCACCAGGGAAGAAAGGCGTGTTTGTTGTGCCGCAGAGGAGCTACATGGCTTCAGGGAGTTTGTTGGACCAGGTGATTTACCCGGACTTGTATGCGGAGTTTGTGGAGAGTGGGAGGGGGGTGGAGGAGTTGAAAGGGGATTTTGGAGGCAGTGAGTTTGGGGTATTTGTCAGATAGGGAGGGAGGCTGGTTTACAAGGAAGGAGTGGAGGGATGTGTTGAGTGGGGAGAGAAGCAGAGGGTGCGTTTTGGTCCTTTTGTCTGAGTAAATATATTGGGAGTTACTGATGGCAGCGTTGTAGATGGCCATGGCAAGAGTCTTTTATCATAAGCCCAAGTTTGCTGTCCTCAATGGTATGTGTTCATCTGGCACTCTAACGATGTCTATTGCTGACACGTTGACGTGGAAGGGCGCATGTATGAGCATGCCAAGTCACTTGGTATAACGACGACGCCCTCCAAGATCAGCTCGACCGTCCACTCGACTCTCTGAGTGCGGTCATAGACCTCAAGCGACGCCGCATTCACCCGTGCAAGTCTATCCAACATGCCAGACTCACCCCAGACAACCATACGTTCTTGCCCCACACCCTGCTGCCGTATGCTGACTCTTTGTGTTGGCGATAGTACTCAGGTCCATTTTTGTGGTAAGTACACGTTCACCTCACCGGTAGAAGGGACACCTGACCCTGACCACGGATTTATTCAGCAATGTGTGAGTGCAACCAAGGAAGCTTTGTCACTGCTCGCTTCAACCACTAATCATTGTCATGCAGACGCCATCATCATTTGGGACTGGGCCATAGTGCTGCCTAGAGAATATTGATTTGTGAGTGGCGCGGTAGCTTATTGCCCGACACGCGTACACGACACTGACGATGTTCGCAGATATGGAAGACGCATTGGATGCCGGTCAAAGTCGTGTACTTGCTCTGTCGGTAAGCCCTCAAAGTTATGTGTGAAATTTACTTCAAGCTAACAAACTCCCGTCCACCAGCTATTGGGTCATCGCTGTGGTTCCATACCTTCTCTGGGCCTTCTGCACGAATCACACCGTCGAGGAGTGCGAGAAGATCTATAGTGTGAGTAGTTGAAGTCTTGTGGACCTGATAGCATTAGAGTATTCAACGCGTATCAATCTGAGTTCCGTTGCACTTACAATGTGGAATCAAGTCGCCTCAGAGGTCATCCTGGACATCCGAACCTATGCATTTCTCAATGGCAAACAATTATATTCTGACCCTTCTAGCCATTACCCTGGCCGGCGTGGTCGCCTACCAACTATATGTGGATACCTCTGAAATGCTACGTATGCACACCATTTTTTTCGCACATACAGTCTCATTCAATAAACTCGGTCAGTACTTCCCTTCCTACAAGAGACAGGGCCATGCCTTCCAATGTCCAAGCCTCATTCGGCGCATCTGCTAGGTTAGTGGTTGTGCTACCCAGATTTCTTTTCCCGGATTCTGATGTTTGCCTGATAGGTTTCTTTGTGAGTGTGGTGTTGCTTGAAACCGGGTCTCGCTCACATTGCTTCCTCATCATCCAGATTGCCCCGCTAATTTACAATACTATTGTCACCGTCATGACAGTTGTTAAGGCCATCACCATCCGCTGTAGGAGCGGTGGCCCGAGCAGCCAACTTATCCAGACATTTCTTCGCAAGGGTGTCGAGGGTGTCTTTTATTATCTGATAATATCGATTGCCAATCTCGTACGTTCTGCGTTCATACTATTTGCGCCGGCAACTCACTCTGTCTTCCAGATCAACGGGATATTTTACTTGCAGTACGTATCATCTACGGCATCTTTGGTATGGAATATGCAAGAAGTGCTCTGCTCCTCTGTCATTGAATTTATCTCTACTTGCATTGTAAGATGTTATAGTCTACACATTACGGAACACAGTAATTGACCACTTTGTTGAAATAGCAGCTATTCTAGTTTTCGGAAAGTAATATCTTCTTTGGTACAAGACTTGTGTCCTAAGTTTTCTAGCAAAGTGCAGAATTGTGCATCTTCATCTGTCTGTGAATATTGTCTCATGTTGCTGTGTAAGGTGACGGTAGTGGTAAACTAATGCCATATTGCTTTACTTAAAGCAGTTTGCTGATCTTCATGGGACTGTTTTGTATGGATAATAGACTGAACTATACTTGAATAGAGGGTGTTTCCTGTTGATACTGGGGGAAGCTGTGCAAAGTCTCCTGCAAAGATGACATGTTTCCCTCCAAACGGTTCACTCTCATTGTCCAAGGCCATACACATTTGTCATCTGATATTGTCTAAATTTAAACAATCAATCATATATATCTCATCCATCAATAAGTGGTCTACATGCTGCAAGTTACTTTTAACTTCACTTGGAGCAATTAGCTGTTCAAGGATACAACATGTTATGAATGTTAGTGGATATAATCACAAACTGTGTGGCATTATTTACTATGGGAATAGTCACTATACCTCTTGTATAGTAAGTGATAATGGGGATTTATGGTTCTACAATGGTATAAGTACAGGTAGACATACTGAATATGACAGAAACATGATTGGTGTCAACTGCAACATGTTGGCAGCAGTAAAACATAATAAGACCAGTTCCGTAGCAATGTATACATGTTGTGATGCTTAAGATACCTGTGTAAGATTTACTTCTGAATCTATCCATATCTGTGATATTGTGAGGAATGTATAAGTCTTCAGGAATTGTACTTGCCGCTTGCCGGCCCTGCTAACGCTAGTATCTACAGCAATAGCCTTCTCTTTGCCCTTCTTTGGCCGTTTGTTTTTATCTTGAAAGACCTGTAGTATCTCCTCCTCAGGTATGACACCCGGAATAGAAGCCCATGAACTCAGAACAGTTGCAGCATGAGTAGACTCATCGTTCAGAGAATGACGCCGTTTTGAGACAGTGAGGCCACCGCGCGAGAAAGCACGCTCGACATCAGTTGACGAAGCTGGTGCAGACAAGAAGTCAATGGCCATTTGCACAAGTGCCCGCTTGTGTGTATTGTTGCTGGATACTAGAATGCCATTCCAATGCTGCAAAGGATTGTTGACATCAATGAGGCACTACGACTGAAGATGGTCATCGAGAACATCGATAGCATAGCCATTTCGCCCGTATTGATCGAGTTTTGCAAAGCGATCGTTTGGTCATCGGCGTCTGGGCTACAGAAAGATCCAACAAGTCAATTCCAAGTCCTCTTGAATATTAAAAACGTACTGGAGCAGCCCAAACTGCCGGCGTTGGTTGCAAGGCGTCACGGCTATCCAATCCTGGGTCGGAGAGCCTATAGTTGCTCTCCCACTGCTCCCGCAGAAGGTCCTCTGCCGTGCGAATCCATTTAGCAGGCCAAGTCATATCTCGGAAATACTTCGTCTTGTACCGAGGGTGGAGCACTGCAAGGAAAACACAATTAGAAACAGCTAATAAGAAACATCTGACTCTCCGAGGTACTCACTCATGGCCAGGCAATACATTACAGAGTCATCAGTTTTGGAGTAGTACTTGTTCAGCACCTGAAGGCCTCGAGCAGCTTCCAAGCAGACAACACCTGATGCAGACACGTTCTCCACCATGTCTTCGAGTGCAACGGTAAGTATGTCTATGACCGGGATGACTTCATGCAAGAGAGCTGTATTGGTTTGCGATATGCGGTTCGTTGCGTTGAGACACTAACATAACCCCCGGCCACAAAGGGACCGGGCACAAACACACCTGACCTTGCGAGAGGCGATTACATGTGTAAGGAGGAGTTGAGGGTATGCGTGAATGTAGGTTGCGAGTGGGTCCAAGAGTCCTAGGCTGCACCTAGACTCGGGCGAGCGGTGATGCATTTGCAGGGCTCGGAGTGCCAGGCCAAAAGCGCTGTGGTTTGTTTGGGTAGCTGGGAAAAGTTCCGGGTAGAAAGGTGTAAAGTAAAACCAAGCAAGGCAATGCAATGCAAAGAGGCAATAGAACTTAAGTGTTGCAAAAGAAAGTGGTATAAAAGTGATAGAGCTAGGGGCAACGCAGTGGTGAAGAAAGGGGAGCAATTGGCATGCAATACACAAGAGGGGGGAGAGGAAGTGGTGTGGTAAAGTGCGAGAGAAAGGACTGCGCTGGCTCATTGCAAGAGGATAACGCAAAACGCCATGGCAAACACAGTAGGAAACGCAATGGGATCACAGAACAAACGCAGTCTAAAACTCAGTAGCCTTGAGAAAGAGAAGGGGCAGCTGTAAAAGGGGGTCGCAGTGAAGGAGAAACGCAGCGCAGTAAGTAACGCAGTGAAATAAACGCAGTAGGAACACAAAAAGGGGGTCGCAATGAAGGAGAAAGTGGCGCAGGGTGAGAGATACGCACTGCGGAGTTGCTCAAGAAGCAAGGGAAAAGTGGCAGGGGCAACTTTGAGGGGAAAACCGCGGGGGTGTCGTATTCTGAGCTAAGCAAAGTACAGACACAGCGTATATAAGTAAAAGGCAATAGGGGCTATAGCAAATTGAAGCCATGCGAGAGCAAGGCAAGGAAAGGGGCATTGCGCGATGAAACGAGGGACAAACGCGAAACATGTTACAGGAGCGATGGGGCACTGCCTTTAGCCGCTCTGCAAAGAGAACAGGCTGCGGAATCCGAGGGAGTGGAAAAGGGGGCCGGGGGGTTCCAACAGCTATGAGCTTGAGTGCGAGGGACTACAAGGATGCAATATGCGGCAAGTGAAGCCATGCAATGCAAAGCCATGCAAACCAAAGCAGAGGGAATGCAACGCGAGGCGGCGCGAGGCAAAGCAAGGCGGCACGACGCGACGCGAGGCAATGCGAAGCGAGGCAATGCAAGGCGACGCGAGGCCAAGCAAAGTGGAGGAGAAGCAAGGCAATCGCGAGGCAGCACGAGATAACGCGAGGCGAAGCAAGGCGGCGCGACGCGACGCGAAGCAACATGCAAGGCGAGGCAATGCGAGGCGGCGCGAGGCGAAACGAAGCGGAGGGAATGCAATGCAAGGCAACGCGAGGCAGCGCGAGATAACGCGAGGCGAAGCAAGGCGGCGCGAGGCGAAGCGAAGCGGAGGGAATGCAATGCAATGCAAGGCAAGGCAACGCGAGGCAACGCGAGATAATGCGACGTGACGCGAGGCAACGCGAAGGGAATGCAAGGCGAGGGGACGCGAAGCAAAGGGAAGCAAAGCGGCCCAATGCGAAGCAAGGCGAAATGAAGCGGTGCCAAGCAAAGCAAGGCGAAGCGATGCAATGGAAAGCAAAGCAAAGCGAGGCGATGCAATACCAGTCTTGCCAGAACCAAGGGCTGCTGCTAGTCCATTCGCCTTTGGGCCTGTTGCACGTCCAGCGATTTCCGGGCGTATCAGCGTCGAGAAAATCCTGCAGGTGGCTGACTTAGCCGTAGCATCATCATCTGAAAATGGTACTTACGCCCAGAAGCACACTAAGCTCACTCAATAGAGCCCACTTGTTTACAGAAAGTCGCTGATGCTGTAGCCCCTGCTTCCCGTCCTTGTCCCATTTAGCCATGCCAAATAATCTCTCCAATGCAGGTCGCAGCTCGAGAGCTCTGTCAATAGCGCCAGCGAGAGAATTCCACCACGTGTCAATAGCACGAGTTGGAAGCTTGAAAGGTATCTCCACATGTTTGCAATTCATCTTGAGGTCTTCTTGCAAAGCTGGCGAATGGAATATACGCTTGGAAAGTTCCTTGAGCTGTATAAGCACCTTGTGAGTTTCTCGTGCCATGATGAGACTTGAGCCAGGCTATATAGCTCCGTACCTTTGTTACTGCAAATCTTCCCATTTCTTCTTCGTCATCATCAAGAGCGAATCGACTCTCAACGGTGTGGTTGATATCTTTGATCTCTTCCTGGTCAGCAGCTTTGCGTACCGGGTCAAGCTCATACTCCTCGGTGTCACTGTCATCGTCGTTGTCATCAGCACCATGGTCGCCCTCGCTTGCTTCGTCTAGATTGTCTTCTTCACCGACTATCGTGTCGTCATCCACCTCACTGGTAGGATCTTCGGAGCAACCGCTTTTAGTCCGTTTTTGTGCAAATCCTGAAATGATGGCCTGCAACATATAAGCAACTGTCCATGGTATATAGAGTATGCTTACTTTGACTACAAGGTTGAGGATGTGCGTGAAGCACCTCACTCGAGTTTGCACTGAGTTTAGTCCGCCGAGGAACTCAAGCTCTGATATCATGGTATCATTGTTTGACGCGTTGTCACACGTAATTCCCAGCAGCTTTTTTGATCTGTTAAGCGTCAAAACAATGTGGCAAGTTATCAATACAATGCTTACCTTCTTCTCGATACCGAGAGACTTCAGACAGCTTGTGAGTGCCTCTGCGAGATACACGCCAGTGTGACCTTTTGTCAGCCTGAATCCAACCTATCAGTCCTTATTTGGGCGCAGCGGAGTATAAGAAGAAATGCATACCGAATGAAATCAAGTACAAACGTGGCTACATTCCCTTCAATGACACGATGGACGGTAACACCAAGGAAAGAGTAGACATTGGGTGATGTACATCCATCGAGGCAAAGGTGAAGGCAGCCAGGATGGTCTTGGAGCATTTTGCCGATATGCACGCGCGTGAGATTGAAAATCTCGCGCACGTCCCGCGACACAGTACTGGGGCCTGGAACTTTGGCTTTGGCGTACAACATTGATATGATGGCGAGGAATTCGGGATCCTTGACAATCGTGAAGGGGCAATGGCGACGAGCAACCCATAGAGCCATGAGAAAGCGCAGTCGTGGTTTGCTATATGCCGTACCATGAGCGGACACTGCAATGCTCTGATTGGCAGGAGCGACTGATGGTGAGCATGACTGTATGTGACGGCTCAAGTTTCCAGTTGACATGTCGGTACGGCGTTGCAAAACTGAGATTGACGGACTGTGTTCTCGTCAATTGTTGCCGGTTTGCGTAGAGAATAGAACGAGAGTACATACTTCAGCTTGCAGACAAATTTGTACTTGACATTGCCTTTCTTGACAACGATCTCAGGATGCCGGAAATGTGTGTACAAATTGGACTCCCAAGTTGTACTTTGCGTGGCTACATTTCTTGTTGTCAGATGCTATGTGCGTGTGTTATTTCAATGAATGAACTCACCAAGAACCTCTTCATTGGTGCGCTCAGCCACCTTCCATTTGAGGTCGAAGGCAGACTGCTTCTCAACCACAAGAGACTCAGGGCTTGAAGTCCTGCCTATGGCGTTGGTCCCCGCTGCATTCTCGTTGTCACTTTTGCTATTGGCTGTTCGAGCTCGTTTGCGGGGCCTGGTCTGCTTGTTTGAGCGCGGCATGGCAGGCTATCAAATCGAGCGTAGCGGGGAAAGACAAAGTGTGAAGCTGACAGTGCCCGAAGCTGGCTGTGTGTATAGGGGTGGTCTTGATGCCATTTTGATGAGAGAACAAGTCGCCCCGTTGAGCGACAAATAGCGAGAGGGCGGAGGCAAATTTGAAGGGAGTGAGGAGGTCATGGCATGCGGTATGAGGCGCTGGTCACCAGGATGCAACCCGAGGGCTAACTTCGGCCGCCTCTCTCCGTTCCATAACACTGCCAAGGTGGTTTGAGGGGCTGCGCCGTGCTATGTTGCTCAGGCAGCAGCCTCTATGCACCTCCTCGTCGGTGTGCAATGAAGGTACGTAGGTGAAGTGCACTATGCCACCAACTCACAAAATCAGCAGTGTAGACGCTCTTACCTTCACTCCGTGTGCACCCCATCATGACTACCACCACTGCGACCACCACCACTACCACCACTACACCAATAGTAGCATCAACACTACTGACATCACGACAACAACAACAACAACAGCTGTCGCTGACACCACCACCACTGCCGCTGCGTGGTTTATATTCGAGCTCATGCTGACATGGATAGTCCAACAGACCGGATTTTTCCAACATTGTCACAAGTTTACAGCCTTAGGCGCCTATCTAGAGCGCTTATTTTCCGGCTAGGAGTGTTACCAGACCTAACCCGGGTCACGTGACATCCTGCCTTATTTATCAATAGTCCAGACCCAAACCCTAGACTCAATCTGGAGTGGTTCCAGATCAACCTAGGCTATTGTTCTATTGTTCCTCTTCCATTGATAGGGATTCCCCAGGGATTCCCCCAGGTTTTATTGTTCTATTGTCTTTCGATTATGGTCTTCTATCTATTGTTAGGGATTCCCCAGGGATTCCCCCAGTTTCTATTGTTCTATTGTTCCTATTCTATTGTTCTATTGTTCTATTGTTCTAACTCTATTGTTCTCTGTACCCTGGTCCTTGACAGTTACTCAGGTCCTTGATAGTTACCCTGGTCCCTTATTGTTCTATTGTTACTCCAGCCCCACAGTTACTCCAGTCCCTAGTGTGGGAACTGGTGCACAGACCACCCAGACACAGTATATATAGTACCCCTTACCCTCCCTGGTTCTGCATCTTGACCTCTTCGTCATTTGCACTGCCAGGTGAGTTACTCAATGTAACTTAGTATAAGTCTGATATTAACTTTGTCATTTGCACTGCCAGTATCCGGCCTCTGTGCCTGCTTGCCTGCTTATCATCGACTTTGACCTCGTTGTCATCGTTGGAGATCTACTTCCACTTCCACTTCCTCTCCTCTTCACCCTTGTTTAGGGTTTATCAGCATAGCAGCAGTCGCTCTGCGACACATGCCTGTGCATCGTCTCCGCTCATATGTCCTCATTACTGACCCCTTTCATTCAGAAACGCTCCCTCCATAGACCTTGTTCTTCTCTCCCATGGAAAACTTGCACATTCCGGACTTTACGTGTATGCGTCCCCATGCACAGTGCCTCTCATGTACCTCCTCCAAGTCGACAACGTGCACATTCTGCTGGACTGTGGCTTGCCGGACTGGTGTCCGGAGGCGAAAGAGGAGGATTGTGGGGAGGAGAGGATGGAGAAGGAGAAGCCGGCCGGAGTGTATGGGTGGGAAGAGTACTGTCGGGTTTTGAGAGAGTGTGTCTTACAGTTTTCTTTCTTACTCTTTCCTTTGGGTTGGAATGGTGCAATATTCTTCTCCTAGCACAATGTTATACCATGTGTTCCTCTCTCTCTCTCTGAGTGCCCAAAATGAGCTAAAATATGAGTAGACGTTCTTATACGATTTCTCGCCTGTGCGTCCTCCCCACACACATGTCAACATTACTGACTTCTTTCCTTCAGAAACGCTCCCTCCATAGCCCTCGTCCTTCTCTCACATGGAGACCTTGCACATTCTGGGCTGTACGTGTATGCTTATTCCAACTGGGATCTCACAGCCTCTGCGTACACTACGTTGCGGGTGCAAGCCATGGCGCGCGTGGCGGCTACAGAGGACGTCGACGGCGTACGTGAGCAAGAGGCTGTTGACAAAGATCCACCCTCTTCCTCCTCTTCCTCCTCCTCTCCTCCTCCTCAAAAGATGGAGGAGGAGGGTGAGGAGTCCCTCGCGCAAGGTGAAGAGGATGCTGGGAGTGTCTTCGGTGGCACTTGCTCGAGCATCGGGTGGGAAGGTTTGAGAGAGTAATGCAAGGAGTTTCGAAGAAGGGGGGATAGATACAAGGGAAGTGACTTCGCCCGGGTGATCGATGAACGGGAGGTAGACATTGTCCGGCAGGGCAGAGAATGAGACAGGTACGGATTGGCCAGGCATTGGGGACGACGACAGGCCAATAGGTCGAGGATTGCACGACAAATGTGCGAGCTCCACCACTTTCTCAGGAGACAGTTTGGTGTGGTTCGGGATTGACTGGCTGTGAGAGAGTCCTGGGCCTGAACCAGGGCCAAAACTGGGAGAAGACGGGCGGATGCGAGGAGATGAGCCAGGGCTGCCAGGATGCCCGTTGCAATTGCGATTGATGGGCGTGAACAAGGTAAATGCAAAACTAAGACGGCTTGGTTCCCCTTCAGGGTCAGGACGGGGGTGGAGGAAACAAGAGCCGGAAGGGAAACAAGAGGAAGAGGGATGATGACCAGGAGGACAAAGCGTTGGGAGCATTTGCACTGAGGTTTCCGTGAGCTACCTACTCTGTCTCTCTCTGAATTGCCTATAACATATACTGCGTGTACAGATTCCTAGAAATTTTTCCGACCCCAGCTGTACTCACCCACTGGTATGCCTCCCAGGATCCAAAACTCATCTTGGCAATCCCTGCGTCTCTGTCGCACGGCGCGTTGCGCGCGATTTTTGCAGACTTTGCTCAGACGGAGACCAGTGTCGTCTTGCTGACGGGACGAGGTGAGGAGGTACGCTGGGCCAGACACTATTTGAGAGGCGGAATAATTCACAGAGGGAAGAGTAAAAGTGGGATCGGGGCAAGATTGGGAATAACGTCATGTTGGAAGGCGTTATGCATCTCATTTGCGCAGAACCAACCGCAAGAGCCACCTTCAAAATTTATCACGACAGTCGCTGAGGTTCAACTTGCATGCTGTTTACTGTTCTTGCGTATCTAGTGTCAGTGTTATTTATAGTCTAAGAATTCCTGTCTGTTCAACAGTCTGCTAGCTACCACATGTATATCCTAAATGAGTAAGCAGAATTCTACCTGTTGGTGACCCGTATGTGGTGGGTACCTGTACCTGCGGGTCAGGTACCCGGCGCTAACTTACCTGCGCGGTTCTGGGTAGGAGGATTGGTGCACCACATACCTGTGGGTACAGGTGCGGGTTGATCTGCGGGTGCACCCGTGCTATGCTTTGACTCCAAGGAGATATCCGAGCACTGCAAGGTGGTACATGAAGTTCTGAGACGGCTTAGGCTACATGACCTATTTTTGAAGCCAGAGAAATGTGAGTTTGAGAGATGGGAGACGGAATACCTTGGTGTCATCATTGGTCATAATCAGTTACGCATAGACCCTGTCAAAGTAAAGGCAGTGGCTGAATGGCCTGTACCGCAGAACGTCTCCGATATCTGCTGATCGCGGGGGTTTGCGAATTTCTACCAGAGATTCATCAAAGACTTCGGAAAGATATGTAAGCCTCTAGACCGTCTCACAGGCAAGGTTCCTTGGAAATGGGGTACTGAAGAGCAGTCAGCATTTGATGAACTCCGCGGACAATTTGTGGAAGCACCGGTGTTGGCAATGTGGAGTTTTGATAGACCCACATGTTTGGAAACGGATGCATCTGGATATGCAATGGGAGGAGTGTTGGAGCTACAAGCCAAAGATGGCACATGGCATCCAGTAGCCTATCGGTCTGAAGGCATGACTGAGACCAAACAGTGTTAAAACTATATAATATAATATGTAGTTTCCCACGCCTTATTACAAGGACACTTTAAGGTAGCAGAGTTCCCACAGTCTTGATATGGGAATTATGCAGCCGTATATGGAAACTCCAGTAGTAACCATCACATTAGCTGAGACGTACAGATATGGGTTGTGTAGACTAAGTAGTATAGCACTATAGGAATACTGCACATATATGTACACCTGTGTTCTAGTAGCATAGGGAATGACATGGAAAGCACGTAGTACAACTCCAGAGGATGCCTAAAGTGTATGTCTGAGGACAAGTACTAGCATGAGTCATTTACTCATTATGTACGCCTCTGGTACAAGTGCTGAGCCTAGTCATACAATGAGTCATGCACTTAGTAATACAGTAGAATAGCTGAAGTAGACATGTATAGTAGTCGCTTACATAAGTAGATACAGACAAGTATATAAGCAGAGCTGCTGAAGCAGCAATAAGAATAAGATTCATCTTCAAAACTTAACAGGCTCTACCCCTCGCACACAACTTCCACTTTGTTAGCCTCTTTCACCCTTGCCCATCCAGCCCCTTCTCCCGCCTTTGCTGTCCCTATCCTGTTGTAGCCCTCGCGCCATTCTTGTCTTTTCTACCTCGCGTGCCTGATGTGCCTGACTGTCTCACATTTCTACCTATTCTTGTTGCCGTCTCAAACATTTTTCTTCACTGGGCATTTCCTTTTTTGTCACTATTATTCTGCTCTGCATCATCATCTGTAATGGTACTGTTTGAAAATTACGAGTGTAGGGGATGACTTGGAGAGTCACCTAACTCTGGGAGTAAGTGTCTTATCATTTCTCTGCTCTCTAGGAGCGGTATATATACATGTCTGTAACTAGATTACTAATGCTACAGTAATGCCATATGAGTAAGGATTGGTAAGGATTGGTAATCCTATGAGTAAGGACTGGTAATGCACAGTCCTGCTTGCTAATACTACTGAATAGAGAATGTAAGTGATGACTGAGCATCCTACATAACTGAATGGTGCTGACTGAGCCTTTAGTAAGCTCAATACATTTGGTATATGAAATATGAGTCATGCAGAAGCTTCATGGGACTTCTGTTATTCAGTCATGGAAACTACTGGAACACAATGCCATAAGGTGCAAGTATTGCATCGTGTGTGGCCATATGATGATGGTGGAATCACATGCTATGTACTATCTGATCTTATCTATCTACATATCTAATCTACATCGTCCATAGATCTGATGTCCGACAATCAGTGATACAATCTCGCTTTGACACTCCCACTTGATGCCAACATCATTTTGCTTTGAGCTACTTTGAATGACAGCATCTCGTTAGGGTGCAGTGAAGTTCACTAGTCCAAGACTCCCACTGAATTTAGACTGTTTCTGAAATGCCAATGACTTGGTCATAATATCGGCAACTTGGTCTTCAGTTGGGATGGCATAGAGTTCTGCCTTTTTGTCATCATTTATGAACTCGCAAACATAGTGGTAACGAATTTCAATGTGCTTTGAAAGAGCTTTGATCTTTGGATTCTTTGTGAAGAAGATGGTACCATGGATGTCGCAATAGATTGTAGTGGGACCTTTTGGTGACAAATCCAGTTTGGTAAGCATAGTACGTATCCAAGCACACTGCCTCGCTGTGTTGATAATGCCATGTACTCTGCTTCCATTGAAGAGAGTGCTACAGTCTTTTGTTTCCTCGAGACCCATGATACTGCGCCTTTGGCCAGAAGGAATGCATAGCCAGTAGTGGAATGTCTATCGTCTTTGTTCTCAGCCCAGTCTGCGTCTGAGTACCCAACTAGTCCAGATTGGCTGCGTCCATCATACTTGATAGCATATGACTGAGTACCAAGTAAATAACGGAGTATGTACTTCGCAGCATTCATATGGATCTGAGTGGGATTCAACATATACTGAGAAAGACGTATGACAGCATATGAAATGTTGTGACGAGTGCCGATCATAACATATATGAGTGTACCAATCAAGGCCTGATACAAACTCCTAAGCTCGTGTTCCGCTGTATAGTCGGAATCCGCTTTACAAAGTTCTAGTCCAGATAGTAAAGGTGTACAGGCAGGATTAGCATTGATCATTTGAAAACGTTTAAGAGCATCTTCAATGTACAACCCTTGAGAAAGGTAGAGTGTACGCTCTTTACGATTTCTATGCACTTGCATGCCTAGGATCAGCTTTGCTTCTCCTAAGTCACACATCTCATATTGATTCATGAGATTAGTTTTAAGTGCTTTGATCCCAGCTTTATCGTTGCCAATAGGAAATATGTCATACACATAGAGGATAAGCATCAAAGTCCCCCCTTGTTGGTGATATATGTATACACCAGCATCGGACTCAATACGTTCAAAGCCTAAAGCCACAAGCGTATTGTGTATTTTAATATTCCAAGTTCGTGAAGCTTGTTTAAGTCCATAAATGGCTTTCTCAAGCAAACAAACATGGTTCTCTTTTCCCTTCTCTACAAAACATTCTGGTTGCTCCATATAGATTTCCTCATCCAGTTTGCCGTACAGGAATGCTGTTTTTACGTCCAGTGCCTCGATTTCCCAATTCTCGAGTGCAGCTATAGCTAGTAGCATGCAGATGGACTCAAAACGTGTGACTGGTGAGAAGGTTTCTTGATAATCAATTCCTTCAACTTGCGTGAAGCCTTTTGCTACAAGACGTGCTTTGTAACGACCATCAGATTTGACTGCAAAGACCCATTTACATTTGACTATTTTTCGTGAGGGTTCTGGTCGTTTAACAAGCTTCCAAGTGCCATTCTTCATCTGAGAGGCAATTTCATCTTGTGCAGCAGCGTACCATAAATCTCTATTGTCACTTTTCATTGCTTGTTTCCAAGTCTGAGGAAATTCGTTCATTGTGAACACCGTGACATATGATGACAATATATTTTCTAGAGATTCAGATTGATCCTCCGATTGACTCGGCAGATCAGATGGCAGATCAATGTTCGATTCCTCCGGTGTCAAAGGTAATCTAGAAGATCCAGGTACTGGATTAGACACTGTACGTCTTACTGGTCCAGGTACTGCTGGCTTTGTTGATTCTCTCCATTTAGCCGTTTGCTCCTTTTGTTGCTTTTCAATACTCTTATAGCGTGCAACTGCCTGTTCATTATGCTTCACTTCGCCGACTGGATTAAAGCCAAGCAAAGGATTCTTTCCAGCAGTTGATCTCTTTGGCCGAGACGGTGGTGGCTGCTGTACTGGTTGACATGCATTTGAACGTAAAGGCTGAGGCAGTGCTTGCTGCAGTCTACTGACTGATGTGCCGCAGGTATTACGACTGGGTGCTCTTGGCTGAGGTACAGGCTGCTGAGGAGGATTCTGCGGTTCTTGTTGTCTTGGATGATTATCATCTCTATCATCAAGCTCATTGTAACCAGCATCATTGTCCTCATCAACAAAAGGTAAATCGATAT